>JBAGKK010356678.1:0-19001 GCA_037177015.1 Euceroptres primus
ACTCTACACTCTAAGCCGCATTATTCCGAGCATTAGTTTACGTTATAGACACAGCTTCAAAATGATTTCATACGTTAGTTAAATACGAGAGTGAATAGCCCCTCGTTCTAAATATCATTTTTAAAAAAACGCATTTATTTTTTTGTGAATTCGAACAAATTTGGGGTGTAAAAGCATTAAAATTCGAAAAGAAATTTCCAATGCATTTTTGGACCACCCTAATGTTTATTTGTCTGAAAAGGAATTCTTTTGCAGAAAACATAAGCAAACATAGTATTTTTACGAGAAACTTCACCTAATCTTGAAGCAAATAAGCAAAACACGCAAGTGGACGATACTTTTGTTTCAAGATAACTTTTTCTCTGAGTGAACATCAATTGGGACTGTAGAAGTTAAGAGAAAAACATTGTAACTTATACTACAATCACTTTTTAAAAAATTATTTATCGATTTACATTCGATAAACTATGTTCTTCAATACGTATATCATATAACGTAATAATAAACACACGAGATATTAGTCCAGCCAACAATACCTTCGAGAGGTATTATGCGCTATTGGGGATAGAAACGTCTCAGCTTTCTAGTAGAATGTACTTATTCGTCGGTATACGTATGTATCATACTCTGCGAGTAAGACCTGAACTGAGGAAGGATAGGAGGAGGTGGGTGGTTACGGCCTGTAGAAGGTCGATTCGTCGTTATTACCAGACACCGTTACGCAACGGCTCTTCGAGCGGCACGTAGGTACCTGTGTAATGCACTATGTACTCTCAAACTTTGCCCTTACATGTCCTCGAAATTTAATCCCTTTTTTGAGAAACTTATCAACTATTCCGAATTTTGAAGATTTTGCATCTTATTTTAAACATTATTATTTTAAATACGTGTAGAAATAAAAATTTGTTTGAAATCGGGTAGAAACGGAAGAGTTCTAGTGGGGATCCGACGAGTTTTCCCTACTTACCATTGGTCTCTAGTGGAGAAAATTAGTACGGACTTCATAGGATTCGTAACGATTTTTTAATCTGGGCCCTACTAGACTATCTGTGCAGACTCTAGTGGAATCGTCCTTCCACAGCCGACTAGAAAAAAAAGCTCCGTTTGTTTAAATTAATAGGAAATATATAAAATTCAAATTGTTCCAATCCTTTTCTAAATACGCATATTTCAAGAAAAGATTTCTATGAAACGTGTTTTATAAAAAGTTTATCATAATGAAACGTGCAATAGTTTGTATCAATTTCCAACGAAGATTTCATCTCACACCTAGCACTAGCGGAGTATCCGTTTGCAACTGAGCAAAAAGTTATTTTAAAAAATAAAATTAACAGAATACGAGTATACTTTGTCTATAGGTACTAATTGATTCGCTTTGATATGATAAAGATGTCGCATTTTAATTCTTAAATATCAAATCAAGTTCCTAACTCTTCGGAGATTCGAACCTACATATATACACCGACCTTAAAAACGTGTCGCAGTTGGTAACGCTAACCGTTTCACAGTGGGGAATAATGTTGAAAAAATGTTCAAAATACGATTCTGGCTAAAATTGTGAACCGATTTGCAATTCTTTTGCCTTAAAATTAGAGCTAAATAAATTATTAAGAAATCTGTGATAGCCGATTTTTGAAAAAAGTTGTTAATTTTTTTCTACTTAAATGAAAACTTTGAAAAAATTATAATTTTTAAGATACTGATGCTGTTGATTTTGAATATTTATGAAGTGATTTTCGTGTGTCATCCAGCTTAAAGTAATGTGCAAGCATTATAAAATAAATGGTGGTATATTTCTCCTTGTTATAAACAAATAATATAGACGAATTCAGAGGTTCAGCAATTTTTGAAAGTTTGAGGTACTTTTTTTTGGAAATTTGTTCCAATTGGTTTACCAGTGATATTTCACTACAGTACATTGTCATTTCATGACAAATGTAATTGTTATAAACAAATTCGCTGTTTGAACAATTTTTTTAGTTTCACTTACTTTCTTTTTTAAATTTGTTTCAATTGGTTTGCCAGAGATATTGCAGCACAGTCAATTGTCATTTCATGAGAAACGTTATTCTTAAAAATAAATTCGCTATTTGAGTAGTTTTTAAAAGTTTTTGGTACTTTTTTTGTAAACTTGTTTGAATTGAGAAAAATTTTTAAAAAAAGTACCTGAAACTTTAAAAAAATTTCAAAAAGTGAATTTGTTTATGCCATTTGTTTATAAAAATTACATTTGTTCTGAAATGACAATGTACCGTACTGAAGTATCACTAGCAAACCAATTGAGATAAATTAAAAAAAAAATACCTGTAACTAAAAAAAATTGCTCAAACAGCGAATTTGTTTATACCATTTGTCTATAACAATCACATTTGTCATGAAATGACAATGTATGTTTATAAAAATATTTATAAAAATGAGAAATATACTACTATTTATTTTATAACGCTTGCACATTACTTTAAACTGTATGAAAGACAAAAAAATCATATATATTGCAAGTGAGTGATGCAAGGTATTGTTCACTAGAGCCTTATAGGGCCCCTGTCGGTGTTTTCTAGACTGGAAATTGCTTATTACAGTCTATTATGGCCTCTGTCAGTTTTTTCTAAACTAGAAATTGCTTATTACTGTTTGATATGGTCCCTGTCAGTTTTTTTTCTAAACTAAAAATTCTGTTCGGGGCCCATCAGAACCTAACTTTACGAACTGGTTCTTTTTAAAAACGTACCTTTCTGCCGCAGATTCTTAAAAAAAGAAAATCGATGGCTTAGCTTTTTGGGGCTCCGACAAGTTTTCTCTATTTTCCATCGGGCTCTACTGTGGAAAATTAATAGGGGCCCCATCAGTACTTTTTTTATGGATATTAACCCATTAAGGCCCAGGTAAAAACTGGGGCAGATAGCATCAAACTAACTATTCCATTCATAGCATAATGGAGAAATAAAATATACGTATTTTTTCTTCTGTCATTTGCAATTGTTTATAACAAATAATTTAAATAATTTATACTAAAACTCATTATTTTAAAAAACTGACTGCACCAATCGATTCTACGGGAAGAATGATGAAGAAAACCTATATAAAATTTCTTAGTCAGACTTCCGTTTGTTAGTATAAAACGGTCATAAACAATTGCAAATAACATAAAAAATAGGTATATTTTATTTTTTCATTTTGCTATGGATGCAATAATTAGTTTGATGCTATCTGACTCGGATTTTGCTTGAGACTTGACATAGTCACTTTCACTCTCCATCATGCAATTGTTTATGACCGTTTTATAAAGTTTTATACTAACAAACTGAAGTCTAAGAAATGTTATATAAGTTTTCTTCACCATTCTTCCTGTAGAATCGATTGGTGCAGTCAGTTTTTGAAAATAATGAGGTTTAGTATAAATGGTTTTAATAATTTTTTTATAAACAATTGCAAATGACAGCAGAAAAAATACGTATATTTTATTTTTCCATTATGCTATAAATGGAATAGTTAGTTTGATGCTATCTGCCCCAGTTTTTGCCTGGGCCTTAATGGGTTAATATATTCGCGTTGATATGATAAACACGTCGAATTTTAATCCTTAAGTAATAAATAAAATTCCTAATTCTTCGGAGATTCGAACCTATGTACCCATCTTAAATTTAACGCATTGCAGTTGGTAACGCTAACCGTTCGCCTAATCTACCTACGGACATCAATCGGGATTTTTTCGATACACTCATCGTTAGATGGAAGGCCGGGCTCGGGGGCAGACGGTTCTCGATTCAAAGCTTTCGAGCGAGTAATCTTATGTCAACATTCAGGACCGCGTATATAGTCTATGAACGTACAAAAGTAAATGCGCAGAGAGTCGTGATGTAAACAACGTCTGGCGGCCCTGACTGCCCGAGCGATGGCGCCGTCGCGGGATGCTTAGAGGCCGGGGACAGAATCAGTGAAGCGTGAACGACCATGAAGGTGGCCCTCCATCTAACGATGAGTGTATTAGCTAAAGTTGAAAAATATTACCGAACATTTAAAAAATCAGCCAAGTTTTATGAATCTGGTACCTCGTGATTTTTCGGGTCGTTGATTACAAATTATGGGATATTTATGGTAAGTTTCCATAAATTATCGGAAATTTAAGAGAATTTATTGTAAGTTTCCAGAAATTACAGGAAATTTAAGGGATTTTATTGTATGTTTCCAGAAATTTCAGGCAATTTAAAGGAATTTATTGTAAATATCCATTAATTACCGGAAATTTAATGGAAATTATTGTAGTTTTTCATAAATTACCGGAAATTTTAGAAAAATTTTTTAATGCAACTTTCTAGCCGGGTTAGGCTTTCAGATTTTTGGACCAGGTTGTATGTTTCTATAAATTACCGGAAATTTATATTAAGTTACCAGAAATTACGTGAAATTTATGGTTATTTTCCATAAATTGCCGGAAATTAATGATAAGTTTCCATAAATTACCGTAAATTTATATTAAGTTTTCATAAGTGACGGGAAATTTATGGTTAGTTTTCATAAATTACCGGAAATGAATGTTAAGTTTTCATAAATTACCGGAAATTTATGGGAATTTATTGTATGTTTCCATAAATAACCGGAAAATTATATTAAGTTTCCACAAGTTACGGGAAATTTATAGTTTGTTTCCATAAATTACCGGAAGAGTATAGTAAGTTTCCATAAATTACCGGAAATTTAAGGGAATTTATTGCAAGTTTCCATAAATTACCGGAAATTTATATTTAGTTTCCACAAGTTACGGAAAATTTATGGTTAGTTTCCATAAATTATCGCAAAATAGTGGCGAGTTTCCCTAAATTACCGCAAATTGAAGGGAATTTATTGTAAGCTTCCATAAATTACCAGAAATTTTAGGCAATTTATGGTAAGTTTCCATAAATTACCGTAAATTTTAGGAAATTTTTTAATGGAACTTTCGAGCCGGGTTAGGCTTTCGGATTTTCGGACCGGGTTGCATGTATATCAATTGTTTTATTTGCGGTGAAAATTAGTCATTGAAAACAATATGTAAAATTTGGTTCTTCTGTTTCTACATTACCTGGCTGTGACATCACTTTTAGCTTTATTTTTCCGTTACTAGGAATTCTTCCTGAAGTAAAAATTTAATGCTAGCGAGGTTGAGGTTTTAAGATTCCTTTGATTTTAATATGACTTCCCAGTAATCTATATATAACAACATTTCTTGTATCTTCGTGATGTTTTCTGTTGCATTCACAAATATACACAGAAGTCATTACACAGTGATTCTATTTTTCCCCAACTTTTTTTTCATCCTTACTTTCTACTGCGCGTGAATTTCTAACTAGAATCTAGATTTTCAAGCAAAGGAGTCAGTATTTTTCACCATGTGCAGGTGAATAGGGAGGAGAGTCTGTCCACCGAGTAATAAGCATAAGCAAGTGAAAAGAGAGGTGTACAGATAGAGAGGGACAGAGAAAGACGAGAACAGATAAAATGGTTTGAGAAGGGGGAAAACGCGAGGGGAAAGGAAAGAGCGAAGGGAAAGGAAAGGAAAGAGCCAGGATGACGACACGCGACGGGACGACGGCGGTGAAAGAGGATGCGAGAACGAGTACTGTACACAATGTTGTATACTGTAAATGCGCACGAGCCCAAGTGCATGTACCCTCAACCAGTGAGTCAACTTCCTGTGTGTAACGCACATCATTACTTGCATATTGATATTTCCTTGCACTCGTCGCGATCAGCGATCGTTTAAAAACACATTTATACTCTACAGGTCTCTCCATTTTAAATACGATTATTTTCTAATTCCAGATTTCAATTACATGGTAAGTCAGTGTAATATCTACAGACGATCTGAATCAGACAAAATGTCTTTTACGCCACTCTGTAAAAGAAACCATTCACTGTAAAATGCATGAAGTGCAATGTATAAGAATACCCTTTATAACTCTGCCCTCCACTAATAAAAAAGATTCTTAAGTCCAAAGAAATGCATTTTATTTGTTTCGATTTATTTTTTAATCGAAGAATTTTTTACAAAAATTAAATAAATATTTCTGCTAGACAAAAGAATCATGCTTTGAATCGAAGAAATTATTTCTGTGGCGACATTTCTTTCATGCAAAGAAGTATTTTTTTGCAGGGAACATGACAGAATCAACTCGAAGAAATGATTTCTTTGACAGGAGAAACCCGGGTTCGTTGGAACTGAAAATCACTGCCAAAGAAATATTTCTTTAATTGAATCTTTTCAAGCATTTGAGACGATAAATCTGTATTTGAATCAATGCATGCACGCACGTATGCGCATGTATAGCATGCACGAATTAAGAATTTGGTTTGTTCGACTAAAAGAAGAATTTTGTGGAGACAAATGAAAATTCTTCACTTAAAAGAAACATTCTGTTACGATAAAAGTTTATTTATATCGTTTAAATGGGATACATTTTCAAATAAAGTAAATATTTTGTTCGGTTAAATATTTATCTTCTTCGTTCAAAAAATATTTTTTTTTTATAATTTAAAGAAAGGTAAGGAGAGAGTTTCCACTCTGATTCGCGTCTGGCTGTTTGGCGCATTGGCAACGACAGTCATTGAATTTTTCTGTTGCAGATTCATCAAGATTTTAAATGGTATAAATTATTTTAGTTAAATATATAATAATAATAATAATAATAATTTAATTATAATTTATGAAAATTGTCTACTTGCAAATTTATAAAAAGACGGCCATGTAACAAAATTGCAAATTACTTTTTTTTGTCACTTTTTTATATTTAATATTTATTTTCTATTCTATTATTCCTCGTTTGTGAAAATTCAATTGTATTATTTTACTTTATTGAGAAATATTTATAGTTTTAAGAAGATGGAAAATACGTGCGACGTCAGAAGGGTCCACAAGTCTTTCAAATAAATTTTTAGCGTGAATACTTTCACAGATTATTCTATTAACGTAATGAACCTCATTTTTACTAAAGGAAATCATTTTGAAAAAATTTTCGAAAGAAATTTACTTTTTTCGAATGTGCCCTCTGCGTGGAGAATAACCCATATGGGTAATTCTCCAGAGAGGTCACTTTTGACAACAGCAACGTTTTCCTGCGAAAATTTTTTGAATTGTATATTTTTGGTATCAGTATAGTTTATTGGCCCTAGAAAAAATAATTTTATCGATATTTGAGCTTAAATTTCATTCTCGAGTGTTATTTTTAAAAATTTTGAAATTTGAAATTCAGAATTTAGAGTAGATGAATTATATATTTTTCGTCTCTCACGATGCCTCTAAAACTTGATTTTCGAAGGTTCAACAAAACTCTACTAAAAAATTTTATTTTTCACAATTCCAAATGGCGGATTCAAATGTACAAGCCAAATTCACGAAAAATCGTCCGATTTACATAAAATTTGGTTTTTGAAGGTTTTTTAGGGTACTGAATCCAACTGTGAACTCAAAGTTTTTTAATATTAAAAATTTTAAATGCTGCAGTAAATATAATAAGAAAAGTATTTACTGTAGTCTTTACGACTTCAGTAAATATTTTTTTAATTCAATTTGTTTTACACAGATTGAATTAAACGTCCTTTGGCTCAGTGCGGAAAAGTTGCCTTTGGAGAAGACAAATCGAGGCCAAGCAAATTTTTTGAAATTGATTAATATTTGATCCTCGCGCATTGGGATCAAAGTTTTAATTTTTGACCAATTTTCTGACTTCGTTTCCTCTGGGCCAAAAATTATGGCGAATTTTTTGTAGTTGCAGTTTTTGGTAGTGAACAATAATATTAAATTATAAATTAAAAAAACAAATAGTTGTTCAAGTTCGAATTTTTTAAATACGAAAAAATTCGGTTTTTGAATTTTTTTGTTTCCATATTTTTTTAGAAAAAAATTGATCGTGTGATTAAAATTTCTTCAGCTTAAGTCAAAGAAATATGTTATTATTTTATCATACAAAAAAAACTTTCTTGCTTTTTGAAGCAGTCAAAAATGGTGAATTTCGCTTTTTTTTGAGCGATTGTGACATCTTTCGCAGAACCAAAAAAATTGTTTTTAATGTTAGCAAAATAATAACACGTTTTTTCGATTTAAGCTGAAGAAATTTCAACCACATTATCAATTTTTTCAAAAAAATATGGAAATAAAAAAATCAAGAAACGAATTTGGTAACTTGAGGAGAACCTACAAAAGTGTCTTTTTCGGGCATTTAAGTTTCTGTCATACGTTTTTCAAATAAAGTAATTTCTCTCGCTTATGATACAAGTAAATATGATAAAGAAGAACAAATGTACAAAATTTTACAATGTTGCAATTGAAATTTCTAAAGTTTTTAGGTGAGGAACAAAAGTTACCTCTTTCTGGAGAATTACCCATATATAAAATAAAAATAATGTCTAGAATAAATTCAAAATAAATTCTCTATATATCTACTTGTATCTCGATTAAAATAATAATCGATACGTAAATGTTACATGTTTCGTAAAGAAAATATAGACTGTTAGTGACGGAGAAATCACGCGTCCTTCATTATGCTTACTACGTAAGCAACATACGTCAGTACATCAGGCCTCGTTCTTAATTAGCAGAGAACAATCGAATAAATCGCATGAATCACTGATAGTTTTACCATTGTTCCCTGTTTCGAAAAAAAAACAGATTTCTTGTTTCCAAATAGTCACCTTAATGTTTATGATAAATATATAAGATTACATAGCTATTAAAAAGTCCAAATATGACATATAAGTGTTACTTAAGTTACATATAAGTCTTACTTGTGTTGGAAATGCATCCTAAATGAAAAGTTCTCATTATATGAAATAATGGGTTTATAATTGAGTTTATTATTTTATGATTTTACTAACATAATTAGGAAATAATACTTTATGCTATTTTAATACGAATGACTTCCATAATAAATTACAATCAAATTATAATTGAAGAAGAATTTTAATTTTAAAATTATACTATATATATAATAATAATTGCAGTAATTTTTAGGAATGTTATTATACATGTAATTGTAATGTGTCGACTACTATATTTTTATTGTGAATTTACTGCGCATACTTTTGCATGGTAAAAGTCGAGTAAAATTAGTAAAATTACGAACATTTCTAACAGTGTGATTTGCATACTCAATTTTACCGATTTATCGACATTTTCACAGTTTCACGTTTTCACAGTTTCACGCACTGAACTTTTCAATAAAAATTCTGTTTCGATTTCTTTACTTTTGTACTTTTTAACAAAAGAAATTGAATAACTCTGGTTTTATTCAAAATTCTGAAAATTATCAGAGCGTAAGATGACAATTTATAACACTGGATCGAGTTTATTTGCGTCGAGTACGAATTGTTTGGCTATGAAAGGATGTCTGACTATAACGCATGCTTCACTACTTGCAGCTGCGCGTGAACCTCTTGTTCAAATTAGAATGACGTATTCTCTTTTCAAAGCTTTCTACTGTCTTATGATGTCACGAATTACCGACGGGGTATAAAAAATATTTGGCAATCCTATTTTTAAAACAACAAAGATATCAAGTTGAAACTTACGAGAATGATAGAAAATATGAATGGATATTCTGCCCATTCATATTGTCAAATTCATAGTGTCAAAAAATGACATAAGAGACGTGCGCTATCATATTTTCTATCATTCTCTTAAGTTTCAACTTGATATCGGTGTTTGTTTAAAAATAGGTTTGCCGAATATTTTTTATACCTCTTCGGTAATTCGTGACATCATAACGTATCACACGCCCTTAAAGCCACAAAATACAGTTTATTTCTTTATTCTCACTCTAAAATATGAAATATAAATATGTTTTGTAAAATCCTTATAAATTTGAAACAATATATAAATTTCAATTTACGCAAATAATCTTTAAATACGGTTTGATACCAGAGTCTCCTTATATTAGTAGTTTAAAAGCATATTAGTAGTTTGAAAAAAATATTTGTAACCATTTTTATTTGGTAAAGGATAGAGCTAGGGAAATTTTTCTTCCTGGAAGGATGCTGGGTAAGATTACATCGAGTCCTGGCTGTGAAACCATCTAGATTCTAGGTCACAAGATCGTATCTGTACATATAGTATATACCTATTCAGTCCTGTGCACCATCGATATTTTACGAGAACACGTAACACCCCCAGTTTACATGGAATTCAAGCTGGCGTCTCTCATTTATAACCCCATTTTCAAACAACCCTAAGCAACACACTGACCTCGATCTCACTTTAATTTGTTTTCGTATTTGCTTGCATCCATTTTTTACTTACTTCCAATGATGAAAAAAAAATAATCATGCAGTGTAGCATGGACTTTAATAGCGTTTCAACGCACCAATGTTGGGTAAGTTACCTTTTTAAAGTAATTAATTACAATTACGTTACTTTGCAATAAAAAGTAACTAGTAACTAGTTACAGTTACAGTTCCCTTTTTAAAAAAGTAACTCGTTACAGTTACTAGAGAAAGTAACTTAAGTTCCTTTTAACGTTACTTTAAATTTCCCCCTCCCCCTCTCCCCCTTCAATTAAAAATGTTTTAAAACAGATAGATATTAGTTAAAATAAAAAGTACACGATATGTTTCGGCAAGTCAACAGTAATATATTAATTTGAAAACAAATTTCAAACATCTCTCCTTAATAGTATCTCTTATTAATTTTTAAGAGAAGTTGTTCCAAGACAGTGGGAACAAACATCCTTTTTTAGTAAAAAAATTCTATAGCTTAAAATTTTTGTCCGATTCAAGTTTTTATTTTATAAAATTAAAGAGCAATAAATTTACAAGAAAACTGTGTTCATGCCTTTTTAAATTTTCTTTTGTTTATGCATTATATTTATAAACAAAATATGATAATAGTGACATTCTTCAGAAAAAAATTTTTCGTTCATCAAAAACGACATAGCTATATTGTAAATTTCCTTAAATCAACTCAGGTTGATTTAAATCGTGGATCTTAAATCAGGTTGAACTAAAAGAATTCAAATAATTTGTTAATAATCCATTTCATCGTTATAAACAAATTAAGTGAACAATTTTTCAAAAATTTTAATATACAGTATAACATTTTTTTGTTACTCAAACTGTTTTAAATTATTACAGGAGAGATTTCTAGTTACAAAACCTTTAAGAAATTAACAATAACCATTGTTATAAACAAGTTTTTCAAAATTTTTTTTAAATTTGTGGTTTTCTTAGATTCGGATTTCCCTTAATCTGTTGAATTGCTACAGATGCGCAATATTCTTAAAAATGATATTTGTTTAATTGTATTTGTTAAAATACAACATTTATAATTTTGATAAACAATTACGATTTAAAAAATTGGAAATTTTGGTATTTTTGCGTAGAAAAAAATTTATTTTTGTGCTGCAACTGCTTTTTAGTGCATTGAGAGTGATCGCTAGTCACAAAACTTAAGAAAAATTAACTATACCTATTGTTATAAATAATTTTTCGGGCAATATACTTCATTTTGTGTTTTTTTCAGATTCGAGCTTTCCGCAACTACTTCAATTGCTACAGATATTATTCAAAATGTATTAAAATATGTAATCGTATTTGTTAAAATATAATAATTATAATTTTAGTAAAAAATGCGATAAACAAATGGAAAATTTTGGCGTAATTTAATAAAGTTTTATGACAAACTGCCGCTCCCAACGCACTATAAAAAAGCAATTTTTTTACGCTAAAATGCAAAAATTTCTAATTTGTGTATAAAAATGATAAATATTGTACTTCAACAAATATAATTAAACATATCTTTTTAAGAATATTTGTAGTAATGCAAGAGATTAAGGGAAATCCGAATCTGTAAAAGCCACATTTAAAAATATTGCCTAAAGAATTGTTTATAATATAGTTATTTTTAATTTCTTCAAAGTTTTGTAATTAAAAATCACTCTCACAATAATTTAAAATAGTTTTTAGCAAAAAAAGTTTTAAACCGCACAATATGATTTTTAACATTGTTCACTGAATTTTTTTATAACAATGAAATGGATTTATCAATAAATTAGTTGTATTCTTTTAATCTCCCTGAGTTGATCTAAGGCGAGTTACAATATAGCTACATCTGTTCGGTGTCAATACTAATTTTTGGAATTAAATAAGAAATCAACACACATTTGAAATAAAAAATTTAAAAGGTTTAATTGTTGAGAGGACTGTATTTACAAGATTTGAAGGAGGACTATTTACGTTAAAGTGTTACATTTTAATACGGTGTTGCTGACTTGATGCAACAAGCTGCATCAGTCAGCTGTGAGAGAGATGTTCTCTTGAAGAGAGATGATGGAAATCTGAAAAATACTATGACTGACCCAAAGTTGCTGGGCCATGTAAATTGGGCACGAAGCCGCATTCGGTTACTTCCGGAGATTTCCGGATGCATCGGTATCGGTTCCCGCGTGGAAGCGGCCCTAAACTTCCGATCGCAGTCGGAAACAGACGAAGTGGAAAATCCCGGGGAAAAACTCACGAGGATAATCCTCGGTATCCACGACCCAGGGTCGCCTGGTCACCCGAAGAGTATCATAAAAGGTTGTAAAAATTAGACACTTAATTATAACTAGACGGATTAAATCAGTAAAAGTTTCCGCAATCATCTTAAGCCTAAGTCGGTCTTGTCATAAATGAAAATAAATAATGAAATTGTACTAGCAGAAATTTTGTAGGTAATAAAAGGCTTATGGAAACGTCCTTTTTTGAAATACAATATGAAGAGTAAGAGTTTTCCCTTTCGTATTGAATTCTTAGAAATATAAAAATTGTTCAGGACTGAACAACATCATTTTTGAAGATTAAAAAATTATTTTTTTTAAAAACGTCTCTTTTTAAGTACTTTGTTTAAATATATAATGTATAAACAAAAGAAAATTTTTAAATCTGTGAACACTGTTTTCTTGGAAATTTATTGCTCTGTAAGTTTAAAGAAGAAAAAGTTGAGTCGCACAAAAATTGTAAGCTGTAGACTTTATGTTTAGTCCCACTGTGTACCAGCGCGCATGAGCGATCAGAATATACTTTTGATTTTCCTCTGCGCGTAATTTTTGAAATTTATGTTCATCGCATAACAGTTATTAATAGGAAATCATACAAAAAATATAAAGTAACTAAAATTAAAGTTACAAGTTACGGCAAAAATAGTAACATGTTACGTAACAGTAAAGTGACAGTTACTGTTTTTAAAAAGTAACTAAGTTACTGCAAAAGATACAAGTAACTTATCTTTTTCAGTAACTTAGATATTTGTAACGAGTTACTATCTGACACTGCAACGCAGTTTTCTAAATTTGCGTAAGAAATTCTTTCTTTAATCTAGCTATATACATACTTACACATTTAGTACTCAAAGATCAAATCTTCAGTCATTTAGTAATCAAATCTTTCGTCGTCAAAGGATATACTGATAATAATGAATTATTATCAAAGTAAAAAGGCATTATTATTTCCGTTTACAGTAAATTCCGAATATCAGAGCATTGCAAATCAATTTTTTTTTAACTACGACAGAAAGTTTGGGTACATTTGCATTGACTTAATTTGCTTCACTTAAAGGCTAATATGTGTGCAGAAATAATTGAGTGTATAACTTTGAAACATGAACCATTTGAAAGTATAGAAAATTCTACGTCGAATGCAAGATATATCTAAATCATTTTAATTACCGAGTCAAAAAATATTTCACTTTAGTTTTATCAACAAAATTATCATTTTGAAATCTTGCGTTCATCTCTTCGCCAAATTTAGAAGTTTTCCCAAAAATTTGGAAAAATCATAAAATCAAGAGCAAACCCTACGCGTTCAATTGTCATCGTGTGTAACCTAGAATTTCATCGCATATACTCCCTACAAGAGAGCGTCGTTTTGAGTTTTAAATACCTAACCATGAATTATCTTAAAGCAAATTAATAAATTACTAAATAAAGCAATAAATAAATAAAGGAAATTTATAGCAAAAATGTTTTAAATTTAAATAAATCAAATTTATTTGCTTTAAGATTATTGATGATTAGATATTTAAAATCCTAAACGGCACTCTCTTGCAGAAAGTAAAGGCGATAAAATTCGAGGTTTTACAAGATGACAATTGAACGCGATGAACAAATCTCGTATTTTTGGCTTCTCAAAAATTTCTATTGCACGAGTAAATATTTTGTATGATTACTCGGCAATTATTTAATATTTGTTTATGTTCTTGGTCTGGATTTAAAGAGTAGAATTATCTCTTGATTTCATGACTTTGCCACATTTTTTAGAACACTTTTCTAGACTTGGCGAAGAGTTGAACGCAAGATTTCAAAATGATAATTTTTCTGAAAAAACCTTTGAGTTTCAAGACAAATATTTTTGACTCGTTTATTAAAATGATTTAGATATATGTAAGCGTATTCGATGAAAAATTTTCTAAACCTTCAAACGGTTCAGGTTTGAAAGTCGTACACTCAATTTCTGCACAGATAGCCTTTAAACTTTAAAGTGAAGCATCACGCCTAGCCTCGATTAAGTTCAACCCAAAAATGCTTGCAATCTAGTTTCTCTTTTGTACGTGTTTCGGAGATGCCCCGCGGTTATTTTAAGCCAAGAAAGAAAAAAATCGTACTACGAATTTTTGAGAACAAAGATTTTTTCATTTTTAACAATGAAAAATCTCATTTTTCTCGAAAACGACACAAAATATGAATAGCAGTTCATAGTTCAAAATTGTTTCCCTTCCTAAAATCTATAAAATTATACCTTTACCAGATTTTGATCTTGTGTATTTTAACAAATTTTTCCAAAAAAATAGGAAAAATCGAAAAAAATTGACTAAAATAGCATTTAGTTTACCGAAATTTAACAGTTTAGTTTTAAAAACGTTTGTTTTTACTTTAGTATCAATGTGAAGAACATGTTATATGATATTATTAAGTTTCCTGACCTTCAAAGTAAATGAAAATGGGTTTTTATCCCTAAAATTGAAGAAGTATCATTTTTAACGATTAAAAATCTCATTTTTCGGGAAAACGAAGTAAAATACTAATTCATAAAATTTGTTGGTGTTTTGCATGGGCTTTAGGGTCGAATAATTAAAAAAAGAAGATAAATAGCAATTCATAGTTCAAAATTGTTCTCCTTCCTAAAATCTATAAATTTATACCCTTACTAGATGTTTATCTTGTGTATTTTAACAAATTTAAAAAAAAATAGAAAAAATCGATAAAAGCGACTAAAATAGAATTGACTTTAACGAAATTCAACGTTTTATTTCTAAAAACGTTTGCTTTTATGTCAGTAACAATGTGAAAAACTTGTGTGCTCTCTGCCATTACAAAAGTCTTCATGTCTAATAATATATTTAAGATATTAAAAATAATATGTTAAAGTTCTTTAAACTGAATGCTACTTTAGTCCATTTTTATCGATTTTTTATATTTTTTTATAAAAATTGGTTGAAATAAACAAGATAAACATCTGGGAAGGGTATAGTTTTATAGATTTCAGGAAGGGGAAAAAAGTTTGAACTATAAATTGCTATTCACATTTTGCGTGGTTTTCGAGAAAAATAAGATTTTCAATCATTAAAAATGATATTTCTTCAATTTCGGAGATAAAAATAAATTTTTCTTCACTTCGATGCTCAGAAATCTTAATAATCTCATGAAGCATGTTTTGCACATTGTTTCTGAACTAAAAACAAACGATTTTAAAAATAAAAATTTGAATTTCGTTAAACTAAATGCTATTTTAGTCGCTTTTATAAACTTTTAATATTTTATTTGAAAATATTTGTTAAAATACATAAGACATTCATCTGGTAAGGGTGCAGCTTCGTAGATTTCAGGAAGGGGAACAATTTCAAACTATGACCTACTATTTATATTTTGCTTCGTTTACGAGAAAAATCAGATTTTTAATCGTTAAAATGTTGAAGTTCGTTAAATAAAATGCTATTTTAGTCAGTTTTTATCGTTTTTTCCAAATTTTTGGAAAAATTTGTTAAAATACACAAGATAAACATCTGGTAAACGTATAATTTTATAGATTTTAGGAAGGGAAACAATTTTCAACTATGAACTGCTATTCATATTTTGCGTCGCTTTCGAGAAAAATAAGATTTTTAATTGTCGAAAATGAAAAAAACCTTTTTGCTCAAAAAATCGTAGTACAATTTTTTTTCTTGGCTTAAAATAACCGGGGGGAATCCCGGAAACACGTACAAACGAGAAACCGGATGTGCAAGCACTTTTGGGTTGAACTTAATCGAGGCTAGCCGTGTCATGCTTTTTCAAACGGTCAATGCAAATGTGCCCAAACTTTCTGTCGGTAGTGTAAGAATCATAAACAATTGAAAATACATCGGCAAAATATTCGATTGTATGTGGATAAAACTGTTGCAGATGAAATTGATTCATTTTTTGGATCATTCTGATGCATCTTTATTTACAATTTAATATCTTATTTATTGAAAAAATAGTTATCAACAACTGAAGATCAATACTTTCGGACCGGGAATTCCCAAATATAGGTTATTGTTAATATTGCTAATATTCTTTTCAAAACTTGGCGCCATCAATAATCATATGTGGTGAGCAAGTGGGCGCGGGAATGCAGGGGATGACCTGCTAATCTGCAACGTTGCCATATTTCAAGCTATGATTCGTTTCACAGGTGGATTTTTTCGTGTTTAACAAATATTTCTTGAAAAAATGATCTCTACATATGGGGTAAACTTCTTTACATCATATTTATTACAATTTTGCCAATCATACCTAAAAAGATTAGGGCTCTGGATTTTTTTCCCTTTCAATCTTGCTGCTTTCTTTTATGTATAATTTTCCATAAGAGTAGTTCATGTTAAAGAAGTTAATTTATTTATGTAGTTTTGTAACGGTTCAATTAATTAATTCAGCATAAGTCTGTTGCACTGAAAAAAATGGCTAGTTGGGCTACTATTTAAAGTTTGTAGTTTTTTAAGTAGTTTTATTAGTTGATACTGTTATTTTATTAGTTGTTACTGCTATTTTATTAGTTAAAACAACTATTTCACTAGTTGCAGTGACTATTCAATTAGTACCAGCAACTAATAAAATGATTGTCCCAACTAATAAAATAGCAGTACCATATCTTACAGACTCTAACTATTTTTGTTTCAGTGTGTGATGTCGAATTAGACACTCTTATAAATTGTTAATTTTCTTAAACGCTTAAATTTTTAAATGCTTTTCAAGCAAGAGGTTCTATCTTTTCAGCTTCAGGTACAAGTGATGGCCTAAACTTTTTTAAATCTATTGAATTTTTAACTTCTGCTGTAAAATAAAATGTCCGAACGAGATGAACGCTTTCTTGAACCTGTGTACCACTTTATACATTATAAAAGAACCAAAGTTTAGAAAATTTGTTATGCTTAAAGTGGCCTCTCCTATAGTATCTATGTAGATAAACATTAAGAGCGAGCATTATAGACATTATAGACAACGATCGACTGTTCTCTGCTGCAGATATATACTTTACTGGAACGTAGCACGCGGTATTTGCGTATAAAGGTGCTTCTCCAATAGAAACCTACGTAAGCGTTTTGACGTCATCGACGCGTTGTTACCAACTGTTGCATGGTTAAATGCGACAGTTGGTAACAATGCGTCGATGACGTCAGAACGTTTACATATCGACGCAACGTGCAAGCTTAGATTTCTATTGGAGAAGCACCTTAAACTGTTCATAAAATGTACTACGAGCCCGAGGGCAGCTGCGCGTAATCTGATAATGCAGGTGCAACAAGCTGACGACGCGACGTCACGAACGATGTTAATATTCGGGATTTATAGCTCTGCTCTCATTGATTTAATTTCTTCATTGACGATTCTATTTTACGGAAAACTTAAAAAAATATATAATATGTGTTGCATGTACACGAATCGTAGATGAAAATGTGAAATACAACCTTTGGACTTACACAATAAGTTGACAACAGGATCAGTGTTGGGTAGTAACTCGTTACAAGTATCTAAGTTACTGAAGAAGATAAGTTATTCGTATCTGTTGCAGTAACTTAGTTACTTTTTAAAAACAGGAACTGTCACGTAACTTAGTTACTTTGTATTTTTTGCATGATTTTCTTTTAATAGATGTTATGCGAAGAAGATAAATTTCAAAAATTACGCGCAGAGGAAAATCAAAAGCATATCTTTATCGCGCATGCGCGCTGGTATACAGTGGGACCAAGCATCATTTTTTCGTTAAAAAAGTCTACAGCTTGCAATTCTTGTCTGATTCTACTTTACAATTACAGAGCAATAAATTTCTAACAGAACGGTGTTCATAGTTTTTTAAAAATTTACTTTTGTTTATGCATTATATTTTTAAACAAAGCATGAAAAAATTGACGTTTTTCAAAAAAAGAATTTTTTACTCAGAGGATTAAAAGAATACAAATAATTTATTGCGCAATCCATTTTATTGTTATAAACAAATGAAGTGAACAATTTGTCAAAAATTGTAATGTGCGGTTTAAAATTTTTTTGCTAAAACTGTTTTAAATTATTTCAGGAGTGATTTTTAGTGACAAACTCTTTAAGAAATTAACAATAACTATATTATAAACAATTGTTTAAGCAATATACATATTTAATTTTGTGGTTTTTTCAGATTCGGATTTCTATTAATCTCTTGCATTATTAAAGATATTTTTAAAAAGGACATGTGTTTAATTATATTTGTTAATATACACCAATTACAATTTTTATAAACAAATGGGAAATTTTGGCATTTTAGCATAGAACAAATTCTTTTTTTTTATTCTGCACTTACTTTATAGTGCGTTGGGAGTGGCGGTTAGTCATAAAATTTAATAAATTACGCCAAAATTTTCCATTTGTTATCGCATTTGTTTACAAAAATTATAATTTTTATATTAAAAAAAACATAATTACATATTTTAATTAGTGATCTTAAGTTTTTTGACCAGGGTAATTAATTTAAGAGTTTAGATGTTAATTTTGTCTGTCTACTGGTCCAATCAA
>JBAGKK010356783.1:0-18996 GCA_037177015.1 Euceroptres primus
GCTAACAACATGAAGAATAGATATTTTGAAGACGCAGTACAATGATTCGCTTCAAGTACGTGTAAGCCGTCAAATTGTCAATTCCGTAGAAAGAGACAACTTCTCTGCCATGTATCTTTCGAACGGTGATGGCATGAATCCTAATTTTTTAAATATTTTTTCGGCATTAAAAAACGAAGAGAATGACACCTGGAACAGAAGTAAAAAAATTTTTCAGCTAGATATGCAGTTTTTTGTAAAACCATATATTGATTTTCATTGAAAAAATTTTTTTACAACATTCTATCTCCTGATTTTTAATTTTTCAAAAAAAATTTTGATCTAAAAAATCTCGAAAACCTGACGTGCTGCAGAGAAATGGAGGCCAGATTCGGATTCAGCACAAAAACTACTCTGAAAATAACATATCTCATTCCATGAGCACATAGGTCACATTTTGTTTACCAGTGTTACCTTCAAAGAATTATTTTTGCTTTGCAGTAAATGATAAAGAGATTTCTAATGAGTCTGAGAAATATTACACTTAAAAACTTTAGGTGAATATTCGGATTTACATTTAAAAACGGATGTTTTACTTTTAGCCGATATTTTCGAAAATTGATACACTTGTTTTATCTTTATATATGTTTTTCTACATATTGTTACTTCTACATCCTTTACATTATTTTACAGCAGCAGGTCTAGCCTTCGATGCAATGTCAAAGTTAACGGGTTAACCACTTGAATTTTTAACGATATGGAGATAATACTATTTATTGAAAAAGGTATTCGAGGTGGTGTATCACAATGCTCTTATAGATATGCGAAAACAAATAATAGGTTTACGGGGACGAATTTTGATTAAAGAATTGAAGAATCATATTTGATGTATTTTGATGTTAATAGTTTATATGGTGCTACAATAAGTGAATTTTGATCATGTTCTCGTTCTAAATGGGTAAACGTCGTTGAAGGATTTGACGTATTTGGGATACCTGATAATTCACCCATAGGCTGCATACTTGAGGTCTATTTAGATTATCCATTTGAACTTCATGATCTACATAAGGACCTACTCTTATGCCCAGAGCACTTAATCCCCCCCCTTCCCAGAATGTAAAATATCAAAATTAATATCTCATTTTCTAACAAGAAAAAAGAATTGCAAAACCAAATTTTCATAGTTGTAATATTTTTGATGAAAATTTGGTTATAATAGAACTTGGTTGGCTTCAAGTTAATTTTAACAAGCCTATTTATGTAGAG
This sequence comes from Euceroptres primus, assembly GCA_037177015.1. Classification (NCBI taxonomy): domain Eukaryota; kingdom Metazoa; phylum Arthropoda; class Insecta; order Hymenoptera; family Figitidae; genus Euceroptres; species Euceroptres primus. The sequence goes on from JBAGKK010356783.1 coordinate 1,246, forward strand.
ATGACTATTTTAGATCTTTCTAAGTTGTAGGTTTATGATTTTCTTTATGACTACATAAAAAAATTTTAATGATCAAGCTAAACTACTGTACACTGATATAGACAGTTTAATTTACCATTTGACAGTAAACATTTTTTTTAGTATATTAAACGAGATTCGAAACTATTTGATACTTCAGATTATTCTAAAAATAATATTCATGGAATATTATTAGCAATTAAAAAAAATTAGGTTTAATGAAAGATGAAAATAATGGTATAATAATGACAGAATTTATTGGGCTACGCTCAAAATTATATACATTCAGAGTTATGGGTAATAAGAAAGAGAACAAAAGGGTTAATAGTGTAAAGACTTCTGCATTAAGATCAACTACTTTTAGTGACTTTCAGAGGTCACTTTTTCTTTTTAAAAATTTAGTCAAAACACAGCATTTAATAAGAAGTAAAAAATGCAGTTTATTCTATAAGGAAAAAGAAACGATGTCTCAGTTGGCAGGATGATAAGAGAATGATTCTTCCAAATACTATAGATAATTTGCCTTGGGCTTACAAACAGTTATAAACAAGAAGAATTTTTAATAATAATATTCATAATAATTTTAAAAATGGTTCTTAAACTTATTTCTCAGCAGATCTCGAATATTCTTTCAAATCGTTCTTCTCATAAACTTCAAGTGAGGCATGAGCATCATATTTCATTCAACATTTGCACAGATTCAAATGACCAAGTTCGTTATCAGTAAAATTTTCTTTTTCTATTACTCACTCTATCAAGCACTTAGTTATAGCACTTATAGTTATAGCACTTATTCTATAAACAAAATCCAAAATATAAAAGGGCTCCTCCTGACCAAAATTAATTTTAATTCCATAGAATATTTTGAAAATTGTAAGTAAGCAAAAAAATTAGGAGATTAAAAAAATCATTTAATTAAATGTTTATTTTTAAAAAAATTTGAAAATATTTTTTTTTAATTAAAAAAATTTTGATTTTAAAAAAATTATTATAAAAATAAAATTTAGAAATTAAAAAGGGTTTTAATTAAATTTTATTAAATTAAAATTGTTATTATAATTATTATTATTTTGTTCCTTTTGCTTGAATATTGGTTTTTATTTGTTCTTAAAATTGAAAAAATAATGTTTTTTATATTCTTGTTTGAGATAATTCTTAGAATTTGTTTTATTTGTTTCAGAAATATGGCAGAATATAGCCTTTTACTCACGGACATGCAATATCCAACAGACTGGTTGGACAGACCGGGTTCAGAAACTGAAACAGCTGTTTGCTTCCTTTCGATTTCCATGAAGGAAGATCAAATTTTAAGAAGAAAACTATAACCAGAGGATGAAGTTATCATAACTTTTTAAGGAATAAGAACAGAACTGTTTACTGTTGGGGGACAGTATTGGTTTCTTAAGCTGCATTTCATGACTGATGAGGGAGTTCCTGCTGAGAAATTTCACCCAGCAGAGGATGCAATGAACAATCTGTACTAATTTTTACTCCAGGATGTCAGAGTGACCGACGAATGGTTCTTAAATGACACCACAGCATAAGAAATTCGTGCAATGTGTATTATCGCAACAGCCATGAAATATGTATTTCTGTCCGAAAAAGGTGATGATTGGACAGATCATATAATACTTCAGATGAATCGAGTGAAGGTATAACTAATTCTGGACATATCAGGAATGATCAGTTTTATAAAACTGCCAGTGGAATTAGGTGAAAGTGATAAAGATGCTGATTCCGGAATTTATATGGAATTTAATAACCAAAGTAGTATCCAAAATAAGTGATTATGCATAAAACAAATGTTTACCACGAAGTGCAACAAGAAAAATGACAAGTTTTTAAAATATTTATATTTGTATTTTGTTCATTTTTATATAAAAAAATTTAGAATATACGAAGTTGAAAGTGATAAAAGTTTTTTTGTAATTGTTTCGTATTTGGAAGAATCATCCTGTTATCATCCTGCCAACTGAGACCTCGTTTCTTTTGCTTTATAATATAAACTGCATGTTTATTTCTATGTGTCATGAAATCTAAAGATATTTACAAGCAAATACTTTTTAAAACATTACCAGAATTTGTAAATATCTTTCAAGAAATTCCATATTTTTACTGGTTTTGATTTTAATTTTTTAAATAAATACATAAAGTAATTTTAGATATAATGAGTCCAGAACCGAAGGAGTTGAGACTTTAGGAACTTTAGAATTTAAGTTTAGAAATATTTGAAAAATTTGCAATAATCTTTTAAAGTATGTGACTATTTCGATACAACAAAAATTTAAAAAAGAAAAATACTTTTTAAACATTTTTTTTTAAAGTGAAAAAAAAATTAAGTTCCAAATAATTATGAAGAAAAATCTACTAAATAACATTAAAAATTAAGCATTTTCTTTTAAGTTTTTAGGCAAATAAAAGTTATGGTATAATAATAATAATAATAATAATAATAATCTTCGGTAGTATAGTGGTAAGTATCCCCGCCTGTCACGCGGGAGACTGGGATTCGATTCCCCGCCGGAGAGCCAGGCTCCTAAAGGCCAACTGCACTTCCAACTAGTAGGAGCCGGGAAACGCTGGGAGATCATCATCTAGTAGGCAGATGCAGCACTGGCAAACCGTGAAAAATGGAGAGTATACGAAATATATTTAGTCGTTGGTCGCTGCCCGAGTATCATCGAGGCCCTCCTGGTGCCACCGCTGGGCGTGACAGCACACAGGCCGGTGGTAGTGAGCTGCGTGATGGACAGGCAGATCTCACCGGGATACCCAAAAGGGCTACTGTCCAGCCAGAACAACGGCAAGAAGTGGCAAGCAGCAGGACATGTTGCACCGGTGGAGGATGTTTCGGCTAGGAGCCCCCAGCTGACCACTTCCACAGGAATGCCACGGTAGCGCATCGATTGGTTACATTACGAAGTAGTGTTGCGCTACCATTTCGTAGTCCAAGGGACAACAAACCCGACGGAAAGAGGAATGGTCTTCCGTAAAAAATTCATAGAATTGCACCCAGAAATGACAGCAGTTATGGAGATAGACCTCTATCGCAGACTTGAATACATTGGGTTCAACAATCTTCTCTCTAAGAGGCATATCAACCGAATAAGATCTGAGGTTGTGGCCACTGAAGCAAAAGAACAACAGGAACAGGTGGATATTCCGCAACCCAGACATAGGATGAAATGGACAAAAGAAATTAATGAACTTGTCCTTCGCACCTACTTTCAAGCCGAGAAAAGTGGTAAACCAATAAGACCAATAAGACCAAATTCGTCTTATCTTGAAAACGTGTCCCCACTTAGCAAAAAGAATGAACAAACAACAGTTAGCAGACCAAAAGCGCTCCATTTTTGTTCGCAGATTACTGTCTGAGGTTGAAATAGAAGTCCAGAAGGCATAAAATTGCCAATATCAGGAATCACAACGGCGAAATGGAAATCACATCGCCAACACCTGCGAGTTCCCTGAAAATCTCAAACGTCTTGAGGAGAACTTCGAACTAACTCTACTTGATTTAAGTGAGGTAGAACCTGCTTTAGGGTATTCACTGCCAAAGCGTAAGATCTTTAATTCCTTAATGGCGATAGTAGGCCGCCTGAACACAAAAGTGTTGCCGCTATATCTGCGTGAAGATCTATCCATCACGCAGGTACAGCCTCTTGTATACTGTGCAACGGTTGCAGCAGTTAGGACTTTAGGGTTAAGAACAACACCTCAAGGCATCAACAGCGCCACACGGAAGGGCAACCATGTTCCATCATGGAAACGAAGAATCGAAAACGAGGTCAGCGAAGTAAGATGCAAACTGGGCAGACTGACTCAATATAGAAGAGGCAACAGAGCCCAGAAGCGGACCCGTCGCGTTGCGGACATCCTTCATTCACAAAATGTCAAATATAGAGCATCTGATTCGACGTTGGACGAAGTAATTGACACCTTCCAGCAGAGACTGGCTGCCCTAACTATGCGGCTGCGCAGATGCAAAAAGTCTAACGCCAGAAAATAGCAGAATAAGACTTTTAAGGCAGACGAAAAACGGTTCTACCGTGAAATCGGTAAAACTCAAGGACAAGATCGGACGTTCGAAGTTCCAGGAGTGGAAGGCATGGCTAATTACTGGGAGGCTGTCTAAGGAACAAATAACAACAGCAACTTGGAAGCATCGTGGCTTAGCCTCGAAAGAAAACGCATGTCCAACATTCTGAAAATGAAGGTAACAAACGTCATAACCTCTGTTGACACCAGAGTGTTGAGGAGGGCGAAAAACTAGCGAGCACCTGGACCGGATATGGTGCACAACTTTTGGTATAAATACCTTACGTGTGTGCATGCGTCCTTGGCTAGGTGCTATCAGACCACACTTGATCACCCTGATTTGATGCCCTCCTTCATGATTGAAGGAATCACGTACATGTTTCGAAAGAAGCCAGACGCCCATAATCCATCGGACTCCAGGCCAATAGTGTGTCCTTCAACGCTCAACAAATGCCTCACAGCAATTATATCCGACAAGATCCATGCTCACTGTGAGGCCAATAACATCCTTATAGAAGAACAAAAAGGCTGCTGTCGTAACTTGCGTGGTTGCAAGGATCTGGTAACGGTCGATAGTGTTGTGGTGAAGCAGGCGCAAAAGCATTAGCGCAACCTGCACATGGCATACATCGACTATGAACAAGCTTTTCTTCAGGACATACAAGATCAGTCCACTCCTGATTCAATTCTTGAGTCACTGTGGTTCTGCTTAGCGTTAAATCCACTTAGTAGGACACTTAACAACACGTCCTATAGGTACAACGTAAAGAAAGGCAGAGATGGATACGATCTCACCCACCTTCTCTATATAGATGACATGAAATTGTACGCCGGCTCGAAGAAAAAACTGCTGAAATTACTTGTCATTTTATTACAGTTCTTAAAAGACATCCATATGGAACTAGGGCTAGACAAGTGCAGGAAACTGCACTGCGAAAGAGGAGTGGTGAACGCAGAGTTGGAGCTTGACAATCAGGTGCTTGAAAGTCATTTTGGAAACCGGCTCTAACTCAGCCAATATAAGCAGAATCATCCGGGTGGAAATGATAAAGCATTGAATGCACCACAGAAGTTTGGCAAGTGAGAGGATAGTCCTGTCACGTTGCTCTGGGGGCAAAGGCGTTCTGGATGTCCGTCAGTTGTCTGAATCGCAGATCACACAGTTAACCACGTCCTTTATCAGAAAGCGTGACATCCCACTCTACAGTAACATCTGTAGAGAAAATATCAACTATATACCTCTCAATCTCGCTGATCCGAATAACGCTAACATTCTAACTCCCCATCCAGAGAAAATTTCTTAGGAATGGAGACAAAAGCCATTACAAGGACAGCACTTAAGGAAACAAGATCAATGCAGCGTGGACAGAGAGGGATCCAACATGTGGCTACGAAGAGCCAAACTCTTTCCGGAAATATAAGGGTTTGTCGTGACCATCCAGAACAAGGTAATCGGCACCAGAACTTAACAAAAGCATATTCTCCGCCTTGAAGTAGACGATCGGTGCCGGCTGTGTGGTGATCCGAATAAATTCATCGAGCACATCATTGATGGCTGCAGGAAGTTAGTTCGACAAGAGTATACTCGCAGACACAATGATGTAGATGGGATCATTTACCAGCAGATTCCCTTAATCCGGGACTCATTCAGAAGTAAATGCCTTTCTGTAGGTATGTCCCAGTAGTGGTCCTCGAAAACGAGAATTACCGCCTTTACTGGGGCAGAACTATCCTAACAGACCACACTGTTGTTCACAATACGCCGGACATTGTGTTTCTTGATAATAAAGTATAGCGAACTTAGGCAGAAAATCACGAGGATTTGGAAGCTGCAAAAAGTTACCATTCATCTTATCGTGATTTTTGCAACAGGGAACGTCCACGCGAGGTGCCAGAAACAACTGGAGGATCTGGGAGTGCAATGGGTGCTAGCTGCAGCCAAAAAAGCTGTTTCACTTAAAACCTGTCGCATACTCCGGTGCTTTTTGGATTGCCAAGAAGAAAGCGGCTAACCGCTTTTTGGACTGGAACGGAAGATCATTCCCGAATAGAAAAAATGAGATTCCATTTTTCATTTTTGAATTTTTGACTGTAGCTTCAGTTTATTTAATGACTATGATTTGATTTTAAAATGTTTTTGTATTTGTCGGGAACGTAGTATGTTTCTCTTTGTGTTTAGAAATTTTTAATTTATGAATTTATGAATTTTTAATTTATTAAATTGAAGCCTAGAATTTAGAATTAAGTTGAGAATTTAAGAAGCTTAGAGATATTTTAGAATTCAAGAAAAGGATGAAGAGTTGAAATATCTAAAAATTAAGGGAAGTAATTTTAAAAAGTTTTTAATGGTTTTTTTCTTTTTGCAATAATTTTTACATTCTAAATAAAAATTTTTTCATAATAACTTCAAAACTAAACTTTTTTTTAAACATCTTTATTAGTAAACTAAAAGTTTAAAAAATTAAAAATTATCATTAATAATCATTATTAAACGTTATGAATCACAAATTTTTAAATCAGAAGATTTTAAACAGTAAATAACTTAAAAGCTAAGACTATATCTCTTCCAGGTTCAAAACATCTGTTTATAAAGGCCCGTTGAAGCATGATACTCGATGCTCAATCTGACCTAAGATAAATTCTTCAGTCGGTCAAGTTGTAACCTTGAACTGCTTTATGCCTACTCACGTAACGCATATGTCGCATTTTTTACATTTAAGAAAAGAAAATTGCATTAAAGTATTAATTTTTTCACCACACCACAGATTGGTTCACACTCAACAATAAGATGATGTAATATAAGACAATATACTGATGTTTGCGCAGAGAAATTTTCTTTTGCTTGAAATTCCATACGAATATCCACTGGCCCGAATTTTAATGCTTTATTTTGTTTCGAACAGTCAATCACCGTTAATGGAGCATATTGTACAAAATCTGCCTTTGATAATAGAGTCTGAGGTTTTTTACCATAATATATTAATTGAAAATTCGCAATTGAGACGGTCCAAATGACCCTCAATAATAAAACCTTAATTAACATAACAATAAAATAAGAAGAGCAACAAGAAAAATTATAGATTACATAATTAAATATCAATTTAAAAACCAGGGCACTTGACAAAAAGTGATACGGTGCTGAGCATCGAGATGGTTCTATAAAGTTGCGGACGGAAGTAATAAATAAATACGCGGGAGGATAAATATTCGACGGGAGAAAATAGCCCCAAAAATGTCAAGAGAGCCGACCAATGGAATTAGGGGGGCAAGAAAAGGCGCCAAAGATTCACGGCCAAAAAAAAAAAAGCGCGCACTAAATCGATCAAGGAGTAGGAGAGAAATCCATCCAATTGGGAAGCAGGTCATTGACCGTGCGAATCAATAAACGCCACGGGACGGAAATACCGGGGACCGATAGTGGGGAGGCCACAGGCCCAAAACGATGAAAGCGGCTCGCTATCAGGTCGCGGCATCTTACGTTTCGATCCTCTTCGCGACGTGAGAAGCGTAGCGTTATTTTCTCAAGAGAAGCGTTCCTTCAGCTCGTAGAGTTTGGCGCAAGAAGAGGCACCTAACTTCCGCTGCTCTGTACTAGGGAGAATTTAGAAAAGCTTTTGTTTCCCAGCCCTCCCGATAGGATAGTACAGGGATCTAGGAGTTTCTAAGTATAAAGAATTTAGCTTTCTATATTCTAATTGCTTGAAAATCGCAAACCATGATTTTCAACCAAGTTTATGAAAAGTATAACCTTTACATTGTGTGACATTTGCTGACAGCATCCAGGATAATAAGACAGTTTGTGAGTTCACTCCGAATATTGAACCCACTTCTTGGAAGCTCATTTGGATGAACATTACAAATAACTGTTCTGAAATAAACAATTCTGGATGCGTAAAACGAGCCTGAGTAGTAGAAATTAATTCTTGATTCCTTTCTGAATTTTCAACCCACTTCTTGGGAGTTCATTTAGACCGAATAGCAAGGAGTTGATATCTCACTAACGTAGGGCGTTCAATTACAATAGCCTGAATTGTGTAAGCAAATATATTGTCCACTCCGAATTTCCAACCCACCTCTTGGGAGCTCATTTGGGTGGAAGATCAGAATCAGCTTGCAATCAATTCAGTAAATATAATTCCACAAGCCACACAAACCAACTGAAGCTAAAAAAGCCAGTGATTATCACGACACTCACATATGTGCGAGTTGTAATGAACGGTTACGAGGCGGCAGCTAATCTTGTGCATTGGTTGCGTGTGTAGATTAAAAGTGTCACACAGCTGAGCTCAAATTAAATAAGTTAATCCACTGCCAGAACGAAAAGATTCTGAAGACTTGTGGATTTTGCTTTGTGGATAGGCTAGAAATTCTATGGTAGTCGTGAGATTAAGTGGAACACAGACATTGCACCTGATCTGCCAATAGTCGCACGATCCATGGTTTTCAGTTAGAAAATACTGATACCTGGCAGTGTTGATCAGGTCAGGGAGCTAAATCAGATTAGAAAAACCTTTTTAGACCATGTTGATTGAATTTCATTTTTGATATTTGCAGACATTCTGCTTATCGAGGAAGTTTGCCTGCGAAATACCAAAGCCCACAAACGTTCAGAGAACGTAAGTTGTTTTCTTCTTAATAAATACGTCAGAAATCGAATACGCAATCATTCTCGCCTCAGGGTTGTCCACAATCAAGAAGTCAAATTAAGTTCTAATAATCCAGAAGATTTAGAGAACGTTCATAATTATTGTAAAAATAAAAGCATTTGTACGTGATAAGGATCGAGTTATTTAAAATTACAATTCTCTTATTAAAGCCAACTTCGCTTCCTGACACGACCGACAGCAAGGTAAATAACTGCTCTCAGCATATCGTGATAGAAATAATGAATCGGCTTAAAGAGCAACTAATTGTTGGATGATATTCCAACAATTCGCACTCGAAGCTACAGCTTTTTAATTAAAAAATAATTTATGAATAAAAAAAGTGAATCAGTGAAACCAGTATTTAAATAACCAGAGATTGCCATAAATCGAGAAGAGTTGAACAACAATCAAGTATTTAATATTTTGTGAATTATCCCTGGCGATAGGAAACCATTACAATTTCATACAATAAAGCACACTGATTTTTATCAAAATCTAAATTTGAATTGCCGTATGGATAGCATTGAGAATTTATGGTTGTATATTGTGGAACATTTATGTCTAAAAGTTCACAATCATATAGGAGGGCGATGTAACGGGATAGCATTTTATGTAACTTTGCATGTACATATATACATAGATATATAGCAGAGATGAGTATGTAACTATGGGAAGGATTAAAAGCAGTAGATTTAGACAGAAGTTACATCGTGGCACTATATAGGCAGCGAGGCTTGAGAAGTCTCGGTTCTGATTAGTAGTAGAAATCTGCTAAGGAAAGAAATAAAATAAAATAATTATTTATTGACACATTTCCATTAATGAAATAAGAATGCAGGATATCTATTAAATAAAAATAGAAAACTGAACCTTTTCAATACCAACACTTTTCTTATTTATCTGAAATCCTAATATAACAAATCTAGGTTTTTTCAATTGAGTAGAAGTTTTTACAGTCCAGATATGTTTAGATGTAGTTGGCAGAACTGTATATTTATATAATTTCCAGAAACAAAAACTCATTAGAATTGTGGGATCTTTTTCAATATACTTCAGTAACTTGAATTTCCGTTGATCTGATCGTCTCACGTACGGCAATAACCACTAGACCTTATTAATTGCAATTTTAAAAACTTGAACTGCGTCTCCTGTCATTGTCTGTATAATAGTATTTGTATCATCTTTTCATCTAATCGACATGAGCCCATGCTTAGAATTAACGATTATTTTTAGATAATACTCAGTAAAACCGAATATCATGCTAATAGGCTTTTTACATTTTTTTTACATCGAAATAACCGCTTGCATTGGGTAATATTTGTTCATTGTTCAAATCAAGCCATCATGTATTTTCAAAAAATTTGCTCCTATTAGAATCCATGAAAACGTAATTTTTCATCAAATTTGTAAGAGCCACATTTTTATTTTTATCAATCTCAATGGCATTGAGCTCGTATCTCGCCTCATCGAATAAATGACATTTTACATTGTTAACTAAAACTGTATTAGTAACTAGATTTCTATTAGCTTTGGTCAATCTTCTTTGAATGTGAAGTGAACTTTTGCTTGGTTACACACGATAATCTTGATTTTGCACAGCAATTCGAATTTTATCTCTGTTGTTAAAGGTCGAGGAGGCGTAATGCTGATGCGCACGCACTTCTCAATGAGCAATAGACTCATCGACAATGATGGGCAATTCAATATTTAAAATTTCGCCTTCCATGACAAAAAATCCAACGTCGATATATAAAAATGGAGATGCAAGTGCAAGAAATCTTGAACTTCCTTATTCTCTTCTTTTTACGAGAGGTGTGACTTTCAGACCCTGACTTGCTAGGAAGTTTACGTTCTGAGGTGTTAACTTCCTGACAACAGGTGTGTAACTCAATTGTTTCTGGCATTTTACCCCACTTTTATAGTTGTATCCGATTTTTTTATTATTAAAAATAATACTCATTATCTCAAAGACTTTATGTGCAGTCGAGTCGCTACTGCTTCACCTCGAAAGTTTACTAAATGTTCGTCTTGATCTTGAACTATTCGCAGCTGTATATGATCTATTGTCCTGGCAGCGACCGGCAGGTAAATGACGTGTAAAGGAACTTCAACGATCTTATATTCTGAAGGCACAACAGGAAAAATATTATGAATTGTATGCTCTTTGTTGGCCATTAATATACGCACCTGTAGTTATGTTCCACTGAAAGCATTACTCTGAGAGCATTTACTTTAATTATCGAAACTGGTAAATCTGATTCATAAAATTTATTAGCTTCTAATTTTCTTAAATCCCTTTTTTCCTAAAATGAGTTGCAAATATCTATCTATATCGCCTATCTCATAACTGCCTGTTGGTATAGTAATTGTTTCTTCACCCACGTAAAATCTATTTTGTCCAATGACTACATTGGGAATCAAATTGAAAGTTAGAAATTCAACAAGACCCAGAGTGTAATTTTGATATGGCGGCTAGCGATGAACTGACTTGAATTCATTAGCCTCTGCTTTTATATAGATTATGCATACTTTTAGATTTTAACTGATTACATAAAAATTTAAGACGTAAATGCCTACATACAAATATATCATAATTTTGATACCTCTCATAATTATATTTTACGCTACCAACACCTAGATACTTAAACAGATCCGAAAGTTCTTCGACTAAGAATTTTATAATGTGAATTTTCAAAATCTTAGCAAGTTAAAAGAATCAATCTGCGAGCGATTTAATCGAACATTAGAAAATAAAATTGAATGCAATTCAGTTTACAGGCAAATTATAAATGGTTAGAAATTTTATCAGCCTTAGTTTTCTTCTTACAACGATAGCAAGCATCGAACTATTAGAATGAAGCCAAACAAAGTTACTCTTCAAAATAAAAAGAAAATTTTATTGCGAATATCGAAAAATTTTAAACTAAAGAGTAATTATAAGAAACCAAAATTTTAAATTGGAAAAAATGTACGTGTTAGCAAGCATAAACACATTTTTGAAAAAGGTTACAACCCAAATTGGACAACAGAAATTTTCACAATTAATCAAATTAAAAATACTGAAGCAGTTACATAAGATCTCAAAGATCATCAGGATAAGCCTGATATGATTATCTAGCTGATCTGCAAAAATATACTTTTTACAACACTTCTTTTTTAAGTTATCAAAATATTTTTTAATATATAATGCTACCTTTTTTCACTGAGCACTTCACTTTTACACCGCAAATCTTTAGGGATAGTTTTAACTATGCAGTTTTTTTGTTCCCTGAAGCGGTTTCACTGATAACTGATAAAACCGTTGATCTAGGCACATGCTGAGTTCTTTAAAGATGGCGAATGTGGAATCTCGAGCAAAAATAGGTAGTATGAGTCCTTCAATCCTGCTTGCTCCATTGATACCAAATTATTTCCACACCAGAATTCGAAATGAAGATTAAAATTTTTTGATTTAATAATTCTTTCAGTGACTCCACTGTTAAAAAAGAATTCAATGTCTGTAAAATACATTTTCAATATCCTCCAATCTTCAAGGCTCAGTGAGATGCTGCATCGTGGATGACTGGACACAAATTTTAATTTTACAGTTAATGTACCAGCGTCAGTAAATTCTACACTTATGATAACTTGCTTAGTAAACGATGAGTTTAGGCTATATGTTGTAGTGAGCATCACATGATTTTGGGGTGTATACGCTATTTTTAAGAAAACAAAATATCACTGCCACTGAATTTATTCACTTTTCTTCACAAAATGTATGTAATTGTACGCTCCTCCAAGGTACTGTAGGCACAACTGATTCTCCTCACACATTTCTTTCATTTCCGCAGGAAATTCATACTTTTGTAGCACTTTCATCATTCTCATAGGTAGAAACACAGTGACCTCGTTTTGTAGGTCCGCGCCGCGACTATGGATCCAAATTTCGTATTGACTTTATTCAAAGCCGTAATGTCGTATAGTTTATTTACCTCCAAATCAATCAGCTTTTTCAATAGTAGAAAATCGTTTCCACATCCAACATTGTTGAGTTTTCCAAATACAATTTTTTTCATTTGAATTCAGAAAAATAAAAGTTTTAATTAAATCTTGAATAATTAATATCCTCTGAGAACTTCTTGATCGAGCTTCAATTAACTTTTCAATTTCCCAAATGTTATATAGATGTATGTTTATTCAACTCTTTAGTTCTTCTTGCTTTTCACGATTTAACATCAGACTCCGGGGTAAACTGAAAAAAGAATCAGCCGCAGATCTTCTTATATCAACTTGACCCCATTTTTTAATAAAAGGAATATCACCCCGCGTGAAATGCTTATTGTCAATTCTTTGAAATAATATTAGGTCAGCTACCTAGAATTCGTTTGTCGACAAAAATAAAAGGAAATTTGATAATAAAAAATATCAAAGAAATGACGCCAGTCAAGTGACGTCTTATGGAATGTATAAACAATGAATTTGATGATGAACCTAAAGACTGACCAACGTTAGACATACGTTTTCCGTCTAATTCTTTGAAAAAATATAACGTCAGCTTCCTTTCGTCAGATATAAAAGAAGAACCGCTAAGGAATTTAATATTAAAAATACCAAAGAAATTATATCGGGTGCGCATAGTTGTGGAATATCTAAACAATCCATTTATTCATAAAAAAAGCCTGCCAATCGTATGCCTTACGTTTCTTCATTGATATCAGCATAAAGATTTAATTTTCTACACGTTCGGTAATGTCGGTAAAGGGATCTATACACAGACTAAGCTTAGCCTATCTACTCACTTCCTTCTTAACGTCATCATGGGTGTCTTCTCACCAGCAAGTCAGTTTTCATCTTGATGCAAAGCAGACCGGGTCTCTTCGTGTCAACTTGAAAATTAAATGAAACTGTTCTTTTTCGGAGAAATAAAAAAATTACGGGAGTTCGTGTCCCGTGCTTGTGTACTTTATTCAGTTTGAATTTGAATAAAAATTAATATTTTTTAACAGATTTCACAAAACAATTATCCAGTGTAGTTCCTTTTATTAATTCCTTGAGTGAGACTGCCACATATATCGACAAAATTAAAACTGGCCAGGAGTATCGCGTGTCGAAATATATGCGCATTAGGGCTTATTGAAGAAAGAAAATGTCGTTATTTTCAGTTTGGATAGGGTGGAAAAGTTTCTTTTGGGAGCCAAAATAACTCCCCTAAAGTTTCATAAAGTAAAAATAAAAATATCTTCTGCCTCCGCATGAAGGATATAGCCAAAACTCACACATTTCTTGTTGTTCCAAGCCTTTGAAACAGGAGAACAATGCTTGTAGAAGATTGCGATAAAAATGATTTTTAATGATTTTGAAAAGCATGAAAATATTTCGAACTTTTCTTAAAGTTGAACGGAAAAATGTTAATACCTTGTTTACTTGATCAAAAATGTGTACAGTTGAGGTGTATCATATAAGTCTGTGCATTAACTTACTTGAAATAGTGATAAGAGTGCGAAATATTTTCAATTAATTGTTTTATAAGTAATTGGTAGAAAGTTATTAATTTAATGAATATTTATTTATTAATTAACTACACATATCACAAGTATTTCGGCGACAACTAATTCGAGGAAAAAAACATATTTTTACTTATACACATACATTACGTATAGATTAATACATGAGAAACAATATTTCAGTTACTTTTACATCAGCTTTACTTACTGAAACAAGGGCCCGATTCGTGACATTTGAAATTACAAAGCCATTTGGGCTTTGTTTTTTTACAAAGCCCAAACCTCCGGAAGGAGACTATTGATTGTTTATTGTATGCAATGATAATTTTTCATTTGGAACGTATTTTAAATCGATAAATTATTCTTTACAGGCTTCTATTTGGTTACGAGAAAATAAAGAATTAACTATACTATGCTAAGTCCCTATGCATTTTCTCTGCATGCTATTTTAACCCCATTATTGCTTTATTTTTATTTGAAAACATCGTTTTTTTATTTGAATAAAGCAGATAAGGCACGGAAACTCCGTAGCCTTCTTCCATTATATTACTTAAATTTTTTCCCGCGTAAAAAACGTGTGAGTTTCTTTCATATTCTTTATAATTATGAGCACCACTTGTTTACTTGCCACACATACAACAAATATTAGTAGCAGTGTCGTTCCACGCGCACGGAGAGGGGGACCCGGTAAATTAGGCCTAATTTGGCCCCGCGTCGGGACCTAAACTAACCTCAAAATATTCTTTCTCGGGCCCGAAGTAGTACAAAAATAACCGTCATTTCATCCAGAATTAGTGGAAAAGTTGTGAAAATAGCGCGCTAACTAGTTGGCTGACAAGAAATGGGTTAAAATGAAAAGGCCGTGCAATTTATGAAATAGTCGGCATTAGGGTGTTTCTTGGGTCGTTAAATATGAATTTGAGGTAAAAACTTCAAAATTTAAAATGGTGGATCCAAAATGGCGGCCGATATTTTGAAAAATGCAATGAATCGACTGATTTTTATGAAATCAATAAATTGAACGATTTCTAGGAGAGTCAGAACTAGGGGAATTTTTTGGTCGCTAAATATGAATTTGGGGTGGAAATTCCAATATTCAAAATAGTGGATCAAAATTTTTGAAAAGTTCACTAACGTGAGCGAGTTCCCAAATTATATCAGGATCCTTCTTTTTTTAAAGAACGAAACCAGAAACTCAAACTCTTTTTCGACCTTAAATTCGAATTCAGTGATTCAAAAAACCTACAACTGAGATTCATGGAAATCCGCAAATTAATTGCATTTTTCAAAATTTCGGTTGTCATATTGTGGCCGCCATATTGAATTTTAAAATTTTAATTGCAAATTCGTATTCAGCTTTACAAAAAACCCCTAGTACCGACTACCATAATAATTCGCCAATTTATTAAATTTTTTAAAAAGTTGGGCCATCATGTTCGTTTTGCCATTTTGAATTTTGGAATTCAGTCCTCAAAGTCGTATTCAGCTATCCGAAAACCCCATAGTATGTACTGTCATAGAAAATCGGTAATTTTATTGCATTTTTCAAATTTTCGGCCGCCATATTGGATCCCCCTAGCGCACTGCGTGAACCAAACGGTGACAGTATTGAGTCACCGTTTAGTCACTAGTCGGACACCTTTCGGTAACATGGCTTGCTAGGACATATTTTCATACATTTTCACATTTATTCGCAACTCCACATAGAAGTCCATATTTTTTTGTATCCTTTTACACAATTATATTTAAGTATTCTTATCTATTTATAGCGTTCAAAAATCGGAAGTGTAAGGCTGTCTCCGCCTGGGATGCATCAGAAACCCGACGCGTAATATTGCACGTCTGGTTGCCGCACACAGCTTTTCATTTTTTTAACACTATAAATAAATACGAATACATACATATAAATGTGTAAAAAAAATAATAATGTTGACTTCTATGTGAAAAAGTATTGAAATATGCCCTCCCGGTCGTTACCGGAAGGTGACCGAGTAGTCACTGAACGGTGACTAAATTCAGTCACGGCACGGTGGTCAGGATTAGGAATTTACTGTTCATAATTCACTAATGGTTACAATTCTTAACCGATTTTGATAAATTTTTTTAGAAATGTTGAGCATTGAATGCTTTAGAACGACTTCAGGCCGAATTTTTTTATTTCTTTCTGTATATTTTATTATTTAAACAAATATTGCGTGAAAGAAAGCCATTTCAAAAATATAATTTTTTATCTCTGAAAAAATTTCTTAAATAAACTTTTTGTTGATCAGAATTAATTAAGGTAGTCTTAAAGAATATAAAAATTTTATACAACATTGTATTTAATTGTTATAAACAATTTATTTGAAAAAATACTCTAATATATCGGTTTGTTGTAGAACAAAAATATTTTGTACTAACATCGTTGTGATTTATTATAAGAATGGTAATCATTAATGAAAGGTCTAAAATTAAAAATTTTTAAACAATCAATAAAGTTATAAACAATTTTTTAATCAATTAAGGACTAAGAGTAGACCAATGAACATACGAGAAAGGTTAATATTCGGATGAGAGAATTTGATCATAAGATAATTTTTTATGAAAAAATCTGATTCTTTAATTGTTTAAACAAAAATTGTTCAAACAATTTGATTAAATATGTGAGTTACGGAAACACTGATTTCGCCATTCGATTCTATGGACAAAATTATATAAAGTTCATGTGTTAGACAATTTTTCTCTTCACCCAATTTGTTATGCAATATAAATTTTGCAATATCACGTACCACAGATTTTTCAGGGTATGGTTATAGGTTTTTTTTAATAACTCGACCGATATCATCGGTAGACATGGTAAATTATTAAGTAGGGGAGAGTGACTCGATCTGGATTAAAAAAGTTTTGACTTTATTATAATTAAACATTTTACAGAAAAAATAAAAGTATTACGTATCCAATTGAAAGCAAAACATTAATTTAAACAATACCAGCGACGTCACAAAGATTATATCAGATATTTATCCGTAATAAATCATTTTCTGAACCATTGCACTTTTACCGAGATGAAGATTTGGGACCACGATCCGGATAATAGTGTTTTAAAGCACTCACAGTGTTAATTGATCGGCATTTCACTCGATCTTATCGAACAGCATTTCGACACTGTTACTTTTAATTTTTTTTTTCTTGATAAGAATAATATTTTTAAATATATTGTCAAAAATACACCAGCTATTATCTCTATCGTGTTTACTTTTAATGATGACAGCCACTTATGCCAACGTCAAATGCAGAAAAAATCTTTTAAAATAGCTAGTTCTTTTATGTTCGAAAAATCCGCGGGTTATTTGAAAAACTTTCGAGTGTTTTCTTCTCGAATTATCCAGATCTGGGAAAATGACACTACCAATAAAAACATTTTAATTACGTTGTTTGTGATAATTAAAAGTCTGTTTCTGCAGAAAGTTTTGGAGCCAAATTTTCCATGAATACAAAGAACAAAAGAAAGATAAGTGAAAAGTTTTCGGTGTCAAGGTCCATGAAATAACTCAATGTTAAAATTAATTAAAATTGGCTACGTTTCG
>JBAGKK010356882.1:0-18992 GCA_037177015.1 Euceroptres primus
CAGCTGCTCCAAACCTCAGTGCCGTTTTAGGTGCCGAAATCAGCACAAACAGGCACTGAAACCGCACTGGTGGCTCAGTGCCATTCGCCAGTGCAGTTTCAGTGCGGTTTTATCGGCAGGGAGCTCTTCAATTTTTAAATGTAAAATTAAGTCAAAAGAATATGAATTTCATTTTATACTCAAAAAGAAAACATAAAAATATACTAAAATATAATTATTTTTTCTACAAGAAAATTTTCTCGTAACAATAAACAATTAGAGAATCAATTTTTTATTACTCAATCACACAAATTCTGACGCTCAATGCACAATTAAAAATCTGTTCCAGCAAGTGCTGACACCAAACACCATGTGGCAATAGTTGAAAACAAGTTCCAGACTTTTCTTGTTGGCCTTGTGTAAAGTTCCCGCCATATTGTTAAATGCACTTGTTGCACAAACTGCATCGAAATTCAAACGTGATTAGTTGAATCTACGCGTGCGTGTTGGAGTTTATGCACTTTATAAATTCTTGCGTTCAACACCAGATGTCGTAGGTGTCGACAGAGAAACAGATGCTGTGTGAACTGTTTTCTCTTGCAAAAATGGGAGTGTGCGCGATTCATGGCCTCTGACGCCTGTTATGTTTTTCGGAGTTGTTGACAAAGTTAACTTAAATTTTCATTTTTGCGGCGGACAATGGACGCTTGTCCAGGTGAAAGTTTAACTCCTGGACCCGCAGTGTCGGTGAAAGAGGAAATCGGGGAACAATTGCAAACAGTGACTGAACAAAATGTCCAGGAATCCCAGCAACAAAGTAGTTATAACAATGAGGAAGACAGTGAACAACAAATTGAGTGCACTACAGAAAGTCATGAGCTCGACATTCGCGCGTTTCTCGCCAAATGTGTGTTTTGCAACAAGACCTTCGCCTCCACCGATGACCTCAAACTCCTAGAGTGCCTTCACACAATTTGTTCCACATGTGTCGCTGACAAATCCAACGACCAGAACACATCCGTGGATACCGAAGTTCTTGGTAAGTAACACCTGCGTGTTTACCTTGAAAATTTAATATTTTAGACACGATAAAATTCTAGGCTTTAGAATCTATATTTGGTCTCGTTGATTCAATGCCAGTTTTTCTTTTGAAGAAATTTTAAACGAATTCATGTGCGTTCTTGAGATTAAGTTAGATGAGAAAAACCAATGCTGATTGATTAATTCGAACAGCTGATCGAGCACCACGAGATCCACTGACTCAGTAAAATTTGTTTTTTTCCACTGTAAAAATTTCCCATACGATGAATAGGATATTATGCAATTACTTGTAAAAGAATCAGATAAAGCAAAAAAAGACCTAAAGGGTACCTACTTTGACGTAATGAGAATATAGAAACGTAATATCTTATTATTCGAGCAACATACACTTATTTTTCTAATTTTTTGTGTGTTTTTCATGACTAAAACCATAATCGATGGTTGCATAGGGTTGACATTTTGAAAAAGTGAGTGGATCTACTTCTTCATCCCCTAAATAAATTCTCCAATACACGATTTGATCCTATAATTCCTCCATTATAAGATATTCAAGCAACATCCATAAGTTTCTCAATTTATTGGTGTTTTCTTATGATTGAATCTAGCTAAACAAATTTTTAGCGAAGTTCGGAAAAGCTTCTGAAAGCTGTTTCCGAATTCTGTCTGAATCCCATCCGTATGTCCGTATATCTAAATCCAACTTGGGAATTCGTAAAGAACTTCCAGAAGCTTTTTTATTTCTTCGACTGAAGACAACAAGAAGTAAAGCTGAAGTGAAGCTGATAATCTTACATAAAGGAATTTCAAGAACTTTTGTGCCATTAAATGAATGTTCTAGGAATATTTTTTCTACCGAGGCTTTAACTGTTGGTTTCAGCCCTCAAATAAGTTCTCCAAAGTGCGATTTGATCATACAATTAATTCGACAGTTATTATGCTAAAACCTGATTTCTCGGGTACTATTTTTTGCTTTCAAAGGTAAAAAAGACGCCGAAATACATTGCAAAGCTGAGGTCCGAATTTTTTATTGTGCTAGTTTATGAGAAATAAATTCAGAAACATGTTCTTTCATTTTAGAAAAGTTTAGCAGTAAAGAATAATAATTAACGATACAACTTTTTCACTTTCTGCCTCCAACCTTGAAAATTTCAGAGTTGAAAAGTTTAACATTTCCGGGTATGCAAGCTGTATACCAACTGCATTTGCAATTTGTGTTAGTGTACAACTTTCGGAATCTGGTTAGCAGTAAAAGTTTCGCCATACCATAGCGAAAAGTTTTATTATGTCCGAAACAGGTACAGAAAGTTTTCTCTAACGGCTTAACTTT
Source organism: Euceroptres primus (assembly GCA_037177015.1). Taxonomy (NCBI): domain Eukaryota; kingdom Metazoa; phylum Arthropoda; class Insecta; order Hymenoptera; family Figitidae; genus Euceroptres; species Euceroptres primus. The sequence continues at coordinate 2,348 of JBAGKK010356882.1, forward strand.
TAACAGATCCAATTTAAAATTCCGTTTCGCCCACAAATAAATTTTGAAACTTGTTGAAACTTAACTTTTGGTTTTTATTTTTCAAGAGAAACCAATTTCTAATTTTTTAAAAATATATATAGGTATTTCTTATCGAAGTTGTGGTTATTGAAAATATTCTAAACCCGATTGTCAATTTATGTTTCAGATAACTTTTGAAAAGCAAAACGCAATTTCTTAAAATAACCACCAGTTTAAGCTTTTTCAACAGTAAAGCTGTTTGGAAAAAGTAGTTTTCAAGTTATCTAGAACCATTAAAGAAGCTAAGAACGAATGAAAAGTTTACATTGTTTTTTACTTCAATGCTCTAGTTGATATGGTTTATTATGATTTTAAGATATTGTAAGATTTTTCCAAATCCCCTCTAGCTTCATAAAACCTTACAAAATTTGTAAACTGATCCTTTCTCCAGTACTAGTTGTTGCTGATTCTCAAATCAAAATCACATCGTAACTACTCCAAACAAGTAGTTTGCGAAACTTCCCCTTCGAAGAGCCGTTCAAACTAAAACGATCGTAAATATAGTCACGAGAAACTTTGACAATAATCAATGGCCAGTCCAAAAGCGCTCTCTGAGAATGATACAGCATTTTCGGGTCTCGGGATTTATTTTAATGATCTAGTGCTCTAAAATCCTTCTAGGACTTTATCCAAGTTAATTTTTATTGACTTCTTGGTTATACTTACAATAGAACTTACTCCTAATAGGGTTCATCCAAAGTAGATCCCTGTTCAAAACTACTAATTCCACTGATTCTAATAAAGGATTGGATAAAAATAATAACTGCCCTTAATCCCTTCTTGAAATAAAAATACTACTCAGCATTCATATAAAAAATATAATTATTTATCATACTATATAATATAATATAAAATTATGTTATTTATAAGTATTTATCATATATTTAACTTCTAACTTTGAAGCTCCTTTCGACCTTTCTAACTTCACACAAAAACAAATCAAATAGATGGAAGGAAGGTTTTGTGCCAACTTTCACCAGGGAAAGTGCAGCAATACCTATCAAGGAGGATCACGTCTTTATTTAGGCATTATGTTTAAGAAAAGCTACACCCGATATGGTAGCTTAAAAGTAGGTCAAATATTTTTGATGAATTGATAATTATTATCTAATCGATCGAATTGGATTCTTTGAATTTGGAAATCATAAATAATCATTTTACGTATTCTGTTTTCACGACTTTACCGTCTTAAAAGTGCGCATTAAAAGTTCTTGATAGCCTTTTAAATATCCAAGGATAATTTAAATTTTTGAAATATAAAATAGCTGTAGAAGCTTTGCAATCGATATTTATTTCAAAATGATATCTATAGATTGGATAAAGAATTTATTACTTTGTACATGTTTTTCAAATTGACTTAATATCATGTTAACGGAGCGTACGTAATTGAGATTATCAGTTTTTTTGTTCGCGCAGTTAAAGTATTTTTAACTTTTATGTATACCTAAATATGTGGGGATAAGTGGATTCTTGAATTGGGCTGATAAAAAGATATTATTCACCAACAAGAAAAATGTTGATTAAAATTTTGAAGGAGAAAATTAAAAACTCACAGTCCCATAATATCTTTTATTTTATTTTTCTTCCCAGGGTAAATATCCTTTAAGCTCCACATTTTTCAGAACAGAAGAACATGTAAACTTGAAGTGGAAATTTGAATTAGAGCCGATTCTTATTCAAATTGTATTCTTGGACTTTGACCCATTCAAAATCCATATGCAATTTCGTCAACGTCATTCCTGAAAATGTCAAGAATTTTATACAATAAGTATTATTTCAAAAATAAAACTGAGGTTAAAATTATTTTGGTACCATCTTAGAGAATCAGGGAGTCAAGAAAATATTTTCAAATGTGAAAGCTTTCAAGTTGGAAAGTATCCAATTTTTAAGCTTTAACTCACAAACTAAAAGAATTCTAAATATACTACATTCAGGATCGAAATTCAAAATAAAATTGCACAAATAATGCTCCAATTTCTTTTGATTTTTCCAAAATCTTCAAGAGTTTGTTTTAATCTAAGAAAATTTCTTCCGAAACTTTTACTTCAAAACCTTCAACTAAAGTTGCTCTTAACCTCTAAACCTCCATTGCTGAGTCAATTCACTTTGACTTTGAACGAATCATCAAACAAGCACCAAAAACTTTCACAATTAAATTTTTCTACGTTTCAGTGGAGACCAATCTCATTGTTTGTACAATTTGTAATGTAACCAGTCATCCAGAGAACTTGATCGAGAACCAATTTATCTCGAAGCTTATTCAAGATGAATGCAATACGGGCACAGAGGAAGAAAATAAAGATAGCGAAGAGGAAAAGCAATGCACTAGTTGCAATGAAGATGCCAGGGCAACAAGTTATTGCATTGACTGCGAAGAGTTCATATGTCAAAATTGTGTCCTGGTAAATATAAAGATCACCTTAAATAAAATTACATATCTTCCCTTCTTTTATCAAGGGAAAAACCTTTAACATCCAATTTTCCTAGGCTCATCAAAGGTTAAAAATCACTAAAGACCACACTATTCAACCAAGAGGATCAGTTGGTAATGATGACAGTACAAAAAAGGGAGAGAAGAAAAATCAGGGTTATTTGTTTTGTGTCATTCATCCGCACGAACAATTGTCCTTGTTTTGTCAAACATGTGATCGCCTTACCTGCAGAGATTGTCAGCTAACAGATCATCGCGATCACAAATATAATTTTATTCACGAAATAGCTGCCGCAACACGTACTTCAGTTTCAACGTTACTGAAAGAAGTTAGGTAAGAATCTCTTATAAATTACTATGTTTTTTTTAACAACAAAATATAATTTGATTCTTCTACTTTTTCCAGTTTCCTTTCCCTATGTTTTTCTCTTTTTCTCTATTTACACATCCGATTTATTTATCTTTCTCATGACTGTCTCCAACTCATTTAATATCCAGGTTTATCATCCTTTTTAAAATTTTCAACGATAAAACATTATCCTTTTTATTTTACCATTTCCAAGTTCAGTTCTTTAAGTATTATTTCATCCCGTTTCTTGGTCCTATCTATACCCGTAAATCATATCGGTGACGTGGAACGAAGAAACCAGCCTTACGACCGAAAATGAGTTTACGAGAAAAAGCGGATCAAAGTGAAAGGAAGACAAAGGGAACCTTGTACAACTTTGAGCTCCAGAAAATTCAGTTTTAATCGTGGAGCAATGGGGATTTTTTTATTCGATAGGGGAATCTTCATTATTCAGAATCAATAAAAACCTGAAAATCGATTTTTCGGTCGCAAGGCTGGTTTCTTAGTTCCACGTCACACCTATGTTTAAACACAAAACCGAGAAAAAATATTTTTTCAAAAATAGCACTGCAATAATTATTAACTTTACTGTTGCAGTTACAAAAGAGTCTTATTGAAAAGTGCTATGAAAGTAATAGAAGATAGACAAGTTCTGATACTGGAAAAGAAAAAGAATTTAGTTCAAGAAATTACAAATATGGTTGTACAGTAAGTGAATTAAACATTTTGAGCCTTTAAACTCACAAATCATTCACAGATATATTCTTAGTTTAATACCATTTCAGATTAACTAATACAATCAACGTAAGGAGTAAACAGTTAGTAATGCGCCTGAACGAGGTGTGCGACCAGAAACAAAGCACGTTAAACGAAAAAAAAATTGCTTTGGACCAATTATCAAAACTTACCGATCACTGTATTCAATTCGTTAGTTATGCTTTAGATAAAGGATCCGACGTCGAGCTTCTTTACAGCAAAAAGTAGGTCACAATCCAAGTCTATCGAGTGCGTAAATTGGTTTTTGTAATAGAGCAAATAATATAAACTGGGTTTCAATATTTTCAGATCAATTGCTAACCACTTGCAGCGGATAAAAAGCCGGCGAGCGGATATCCCGAATCCAGAAATCCCTGTTAGAATCAATCTATCTTTAGAAAAGTTACCTGATTTAAAAAAAGGTTTGAAGCAATTTGGATCATAAAAATATTAGCCTCTCCTGTCAAGTAGACATAATCGGAGAATATTAAAATTGATTCTTTCTTCCAGTTTTATCGTCGATAGGGGCTATAGTAGTCGATGGCAGAGTGTATCCCTCAACAAGTCTCATACCAGAGAAAACTCCAACCCCGAATCCGTTTACTGAGCAACCACCTGCTAAACAACCAACTCCGTGTCCACCTGTTCACGTGGATGCGCCTCCTCAACCCATGACTTCTGTAAATCCTCACGCTAACAATATGCAACAAAATTGTTACCAGCGGATGATTCAGCATCATCTCCCACCTCAGCAACAACCGCAACCGCCACCTCAGCACCAAACTCACGTGCCAAATCACATGCAGCATTATCCCCCTCACAATATGACACCACGATCATCGCCACAGAACCGCATGCCTTTCAGTGTAAATTTTACCAGCGGTATGCATCAACAGATGATCATGGCAAACTCTGGTCTCACCGGTCATCAGCAACAAGTGACCTCGTCCACTCATCCTCATCAGCAAGTGCATCTAGACCAAATGGGACAAAATGCCAGTCTTCGAGGTCTTCTCGCTCACAATCCTTCTTATCGACCTCAACCAAATCCCATGTCTTACAGAATGCCTCCTGCTGGACGATACCCAATGCCTGGCCCTCAACAGAGGCCCATGATGGGTCACGCGTATTCACCAACAAATCCACCGATGGTACGGCTTCCGCCGTATAATGCAAATGTGAACCAACATATGAACTATCCTCATCAACAACAAGCAGCAGCGGCGGCCCGCTGGCATATTCCTCAAAATTTAAATCCTTGTCTTCCGCATCCTGTTACCAGGCATCTCTCTATACCTCCGATACAGATTCCGAATGATAGTTACAAGATTACGCTGAAGAACCCCCCAGCATATAATAATGAGCACAGGTTTCCAAACGTTAATCAAACTTCAAATACCTTGACCCAGTCGGAAAACTCTCCGTCTTCGGGACCAACTATCAGTTCCTCTATGCCCAAGACGCCAAGTCCTACGTTGATTGCTAAGTGTGATGAGATGGAGAAAACTTTGGACAAGTTCTGCCAAAAGTCTTTGAATGATCTGATGCTGACAATTGCAAAGTTGGACAGTAATGGGATTGTGGTGATTCCGGAGGAGCAGAAGAATCAAATGGACTCGACCCAAGTTGATAGCTCTACGGATGAAGGTGTGCATTCCATGGGACCTGCTAGCGTTCAAAGTTCGTTGAGTAAGTTTTTCTGTTGTTTTAGTTTTTTGGGGGGATTTTTGCACCCTATTATTGATAAATTTACCTGGGAAATAGTTTTTGTCTATAGAGATAATTGAATGTTGTTTTTCTTAATGATTTTAATCAGGTACTGCAAAAAGTACACCAACTTCAGTGACCAAGGACGACCCGAATGAAGATTGGTGCGCGGTTTGTATGGATGGAGGCGAGGCCGTACTTTGTTGTGATAAATGTCCAAAAGTCTTCCATTTATTTTGTCACATACCTGCATTGAAAACATTTCCTGAGTGAGTAAATTTTAGAATCTTCCATTTATTTTTTATTAAAGTCTTCCCTTTATTTTGTCATATACCTGCATTGAAAACATTGCTTGAGTGAGCAAATTTTAGAATAATTTGAAAAATTCGCTATCGAAATACAAACATAGGTTCTGAATACTTTCAATCAAGGTTTTAATCACTGATGGCAAGTAACTAGTTAAAAGTAACTAGTTACTTTAACTAGTTACTTTTTCTGGGTAACGATGAAAATCCTAAAAATCCTAAAATTAAACATTTTAACAAAATAATGAACCCCTATTTTTTTAAAATAATGTTTTTGTATCTCCGCAAGGAACTTAAATTTATAAATACTATTTATAAATAAATAGTAAAAAATTGTTTTTTTAAAATGAAAAAATAGGCTGTAATCTTTTTGGTTTAAGGAAAACTATTAAACGGTAAGACCTGAGAAATAGTTTAAAGTGGCGCTTATGGGGTACAAAAATAATCTAAATTTTAAAGAATGTGAATGTTCTGTTCTGCCTTATCCCGTAAAATTTTTTTCTTATAAGAAAAAAATAACATCCCATTTTTTTGTTTTTGACAAGAAACATATTTTAGAGGTTCCTCAAGGCGCATGAAGAGAATAAAACGAATTTTTCCCCATTTTCTCGAAAACTGTTGGTTTTAGTGAAAATTTTTGTCTAAAATTTTTGATGATTTAAAAATAAATTACATGGAAGATGAATATACTTAAAAATGAACAACTTTTGTTTCAAATATTATATGCTAAAACTGTTCATTTAATAAAATCAAAAGTTTTATAGTTTCTTTTAACCCTTTAACGCGCAAAAAACCGAGAAACTTTAAAACTTTACAAAAATTGGTCGTTTTCTTTCTTAAGAGACCCTAGAAAGATATTATCCCACTGTGATTTTAGAGACCCGGTGGGAAAATAGTATATCCCAAAGGGCGTTAAAGGTTTAAGAAATGCGTATAATTTTATTCATTTAGAACTTTTTTTATATAAATATTATTTATTATAAACTCTTTTTAGCTAGTAAATTAACATTGTTTTTGCATATTAAATGGAGAAGGTGAAACACATTGTTGATATCGAAATAAGATTAATCTGATTTTTAGATCATTAAATTTTTGGCGGTATTGTTCGATGACTTGTAAGTACTGTTTTGAACTCACGCTTGCATGGAAAGTCACTGCAATTATTTTTTGTTCTTTTTTTTATGTGAAAATTATTAAATTCATGGAGTTAGAAAATCATAGCTCGGACTGACGCTTCTCTGTTCTGCGGTTTGTGAACTTTTACAGTGTTATTGTTATTTAACTCAAGCCTTTCGAATCAAGAGGACCAGAAACTGTACTACAAATACGAGTCGTCGAACAACACCGCCAAAAATTTAATGATTCAAAAAAGTCCACTATTTTCAAGGAATTGAAATCTGATTAAACTTATTTCGATATAAAAAATGTAATGCAAACATAAAAACAATGATAATTTACTAGCTAAAAAGAGTTTATAATAAATAAAGTTTCTATCAAAAAAGTTCTAAATGAATAAAATAATACGTATTTCTTAAAAGAAACTATAAAACTATTGATTTTACTAATTGAATCGTTTTAACATATACTATTTGAAACAAAAGTTGTTCATTTTAAGTATATTCACTTATCGTATCTTAGGCGATAAGGCACATTTTTCAAAATTAAATTATTTTGATATCCTATAAGCGCACTTTAAAATATTTCTCAGGTCTTACCGTCTAACAGTTTTCATTAAACCCAAAAAATTACCGCCTAGTTTTTCTTATAAAAAAAAAATTTACCGCATTTATAACTTTAAGTTCCCTGCGGAGGTACAAAACAATTATTTTTTTTAAAAATAGGGGTTCATTGTTTTGTTAAAATGTTTAATTTTAGGAGGTAAGACCTTTGAAAAAAATAAGTACAATTTAAGTGGCCACCCTAGAAATCATACTAACGTTAAAAATAAACAAAGAATATAGATAGAAATAAGCGTTGATTATTATTTTCCGTAGTATATTTTTCTGATATTTCTAAAATATAAAAGTAACGAAAAAAGTAACGATAGTTACTTTTTTTGCAGAAGTAACTGAGAAAAGGTTATATTTTGAAACGGTACTGATATCAGTAACTAGTTACTTTTTTTCGTGAGGTAACGGTAACTAGTTCCTTTTAAAAATTAACTTACTCATCCCTGCTTTTAATTCTCTTTAAATATTGAGAGTTTATTTATTCTCATCAATTCTTAAATAGAGTCAACGTTTAAAAACTTCAAAGTTCAAAGCTTAAAAAAGTGGCTTTAGATATTTTTGTTTTCTTGAAAATCTCGTATCTAATTTTATTTAATATTTATCTTATTGATTTTCAGTGAGAGTGAAACTTGGCAATGCATGTTATGTACTAATGTACTGGACTGTTCGGAAGATCCTGTTGGTGAAAAACGACCGAATTGTATGACGGCTCGAGAATTACGAATAGCGCAAAGAATAGTTTTGGAGCTCTATTGTCAGTATGAGCAAAGTCTACCATTTAGAGAAGTCGTTTCACCCGAGGTAATTTCACTTCTAAATCACTTTTAAACTTTTCTAATCTAATCTAATCACTTCTAAATCACTAAATCTAATTCACTTTCTAAACTCTAAATGAATCTTTCTGATATTTTCGTTTTATCGTAGACGCTAAGAATACAATGAGAATTAACTTTGTTTCAGCAGATCGTTGAGTATCACAAGGTCATAAAAAAGCCTATGGCTCTGGATCTTATCAGGAATAAATTGAAACCAGACAATCCCGATCATTACACAGATTTAAGACAAGTCATGGCCGACATACGGTTAATGTTCAAAAACGCTTTTACTTACAACCCTGTAAGTAAACCACCAATCATCAAACTGAAACTGAAATCAGTCGATATATTACTCTCAGCAATAATTTTGTAATTAGATTAGACTACCTATCGAATGAAAATGTTTCATCGATCTAAAACATTGAAATAAACTATTTTAGGTTGAATCCCAGATTTATCAAGAAGCTCGAAATTTAGAAGAATTTTTCGAGAAATTGTTATTAAAGTGGGCACCAAATTACGCTTATGACGATCCCTTCCTGACGGCAGAAGGTGAAGAGGACGAAGAAATTGCTCCTCCAAACAGGAAATACCGCCGCATCATCAGTGATTAGTGTATACTCCTGCCTTATTTGTTTAATTAAATTATGCATATTGATAGAATGTTAGATTTAAAGAATGGGTTATCGTCCGGAATGGAATTGTTTAGCTCGCGAATCACAAATTATTTAAGTGTGTAGGGTTGCGAATTAAACAAAGTCGATTCGGTTGGTTATATTTAATATTTTTCGACTTTTTACATCTCATCACACGTATTTCCACAATACTTGACTGTATCCTGGTAAGAAAATAATGAAATTGTAATTTTAGATTCACTGGAGAAGTTTGAAGGTCGGAAAATCTAACAACAATTGTTGTTGCTTTCGAATTTTCTCACATTTTACGTTTTCACTAAAGTTTTTATCAGTCCTACCTTAGATTTGTAGAGTAGGATTTTTAGCAGTTTAATGTGTTTTGCAGTGAATTCACATTTTTTTAAATGAGAAAAAGGAGAAAAAAAGATGAATTTGTAAATTATAAAGATTTAAGTAACGCTTCGGTTTGGGCTTCGTTAAAATTTAGTGGTACTTTTCAAATGAATTTAAACCTATTTGCAATCTGTTATTAAACTTCTTGAAAAGTATTAAATTTTCTGTAGAAAACGTCTCTTTCTGGTTTTAAATAAGTAGGAAAGAAACTTTGTAAAATAACGTTTACGTATTAATTGATAATAACATTTCTTGCGTAAAGAAATATAATTCAACACTTTCTTGTTGAAGAACAACAATATTGATTTGTAAAATAATTTATATACCGCATTATTTTAAAATGCTTGAAATAGAGGTTTTTATTGAATTAATGTAAAATTTGAAGTCAGTAACTGGCGTTCAGATTATTTGATCTTTGATAGTTTTTCAGGGAAATTCAAATAAAATTGGAAATCGATTTTAATGTTAGTGTGTAAAAGAACTACAATCTTACATTCGAGAAGGACGATGGGTCGAACCTGTATTTCATAGAAATAGGTAGGCATACATAATCGAATGTATCTCCGTGTAGATTTGTAAAGAAAACAACTTTAATTGACGACCATTATTTTTAAAAATCTGTATGTTTGTGGAATTGCGGAATTTGTATAATTTTACTGATTTTCAGAACTCATCCTTCGTGATTGATTATTCTGTGTTGTAAGTTGTATCTTCACACAAATTAAAATTTTATTTTGTTTTCACAAAATAAAGTCGATCTTTCAGTAATACTGTTTTATTTTCTGATTACATGCGATTGTCCGGAAATAATTTTTGCTACTTGTTAATGAGAAAACAAAGTTGCATTTATTCATTTACAAATTGACACAGCTTTTGTCATAAATTCTTATACAAGAATAGACGTTTTTTGCCTTTAAATCTTTATTTGCAAATAAAAAAAATCTGCAAAGAAGCTATGGAATATTTAAAAAAATGTAAACAATGAATTACAAAGTTTTTTTTTAAATTCCCAGCAGAAAATTTAAGTTTTGAAAACAGAAAATATTTAATCATGTTATATAACATCTTGTTCATTTTTTAAAACTTATTTTATTATAGAAAAGAAACAGCCTGTTTAAGAAATTTGAAATTTGTTTCTTTTTCGAGCATGTAACGCGCATGCGCAGTCCCCTTGCGCCCCGTAACCATTAAAAAATCAACAACGGTGCGTGCGTCGTGTGTGTTGCAAGCGCAAACAAATCGTAAAATTAATGAACGATAACATAACGCTAACCTGAAAACAATTGCCGAAAAAGTATTGAAAAGTTATTAGCAAAAAGTGTTAATTTCTGTCAAAGATCGATCCATTTGACTGAAAGAACCGGTTCTACATAACCTTCAAATTGTGTGTTTAAACAGTTTTTGCAGCTGATATCTGATAATCTACGAATAACGTCGGTGTACATTTACAACTCTCGGGCCTTTTGGGACGATTCAAATAAAGATTTTCCAGCAGTGTGCTATTGTGAAGATAATAGGTTGAGTTTCGAGGAGAAAAATGAGTCCACCAAGTTCACTAAACAGAGGACCTCTTTTGGGCACTAGGATGCCGTTAGCCGGCATGCGACCGCCGCTTCCTAGATTTGGCGGGAGGTTACCTCCACCGGGTATGCCACCGATGAGGATGCCACCACCTTTAGGCGGGATGTTTCCTCCGATGCGACAACGGATGCCTCCTCCAAGGCCAGGTAGGCCAGGTACTATAATGAGACCGGGTGGTCCACCGCCTATGTTTGGTCCCAGAATCGGTTGTGGTCCACCTATGGGGCCACCGATGATGGGTCCAAGAGGACCTCGTGGGCCACCCTTAAGACCTGGTCCTAGAGGTATGCCTCCACACATGCTTATGCGACCAAGGTTCCCACAAGGAAATAACGCTATCAGGAACAAAGGCATTATTCCAAAAAAAGCCAGCAAACTCGAGGTATCTGCGCGCTTTCCTGCTTTTAATTTATAATTGTATATTTTGCTCATATTTTTAATCTACTTTTTTCAATCACTAAGATTCTAAAGACAATATTTCCCTTTATTCGTGCCTGTTTAGATCAATGCATGGTCGTTTCTTAAGCAACATGTAAACAAAATGATAAATCATCTACGTTTAAATTTATTTTTTCGATGGCACTTATTATTTGGCAAGTTGTATATAATAGTTATTTTCCACCTTCATATAATAGTTAAGATTGTAATTTTCTTTCTTGAATAGTTTCTTTAGGTTGTCAATTTTGAAGGGATACTTGGCATTTTCTTATTATTGGAGAGTTTAAGATTTCATTACATATTTCATTATTTTCGAACTAGCTGAAGGGAAGAAAGAAGATTCAACTTGAAATAATAGAATAATGTTTCAGAGAATCTCTAAATTAATATTTCTTGAAGCTAGAACGATTATTACTTAAAACTATTTTTTGCATAAAAACTACAAACTAGCAAGAGCTGGATTCTTTTGAACAAAATGAATAAATTTTTTATCAATACAGTTTTCTGCATGAGATAGCTATTTTAATCTATACATATCTGATATATCAGAAAATTTACGAATAGTTTTAAATATTCCAGAAAAATATTATCTCCTCTTGATTGTGTTTTTTTTTCGGGAAAACGACGCTTTGATTGTGGAACCATTTATACGTTTGCAATTAGCCAAGTAGATTGTTTACTTCAACCATGGTTAGCGGACAATCGCTTCCTTTTATTTTTTTGAATCGCCGTGTTATAAATCGTGTTTATCGTTCTCAAACAGGATTTCGTTGAATTTAATACTTTGTTATTATTTCCTTCAACCCATAATACTTCTACTTTTTTTTAACAAAACAGAATAATCGATCAGCCGCACTTATAAATAAATTAATACGAGTTTTACTTCTTAAAAAAAAACTGCAAAACACTTTGATGTTGGCCAACAAGACAACATGAAATAATCTCGTTCGCACAAAGAGAACGAACCACATATTCAAAAACCATCGATTTGAGAAGAAATTATAATAATAAATTTATATAATTTGCATTATTAATCATTCAGTTTTAATTGAAATAATGCTAAACTAAATTTTGAGAAATTGTATACTTTAAAAAAATTTCAAAGCAATTTCCTTTGGGTGTATACTTACTCGTCGAATATAAAATACTTCAAATTAATTTTAAGCGAGCAAAAAATACCTAATGCTTACTAATTTTATAGGAACTTGAATTAAAAAAGCCGTGGATGACTGATGCAATACGGAGTGAAGTCCAAAGGAAAAATAAACTTTACACTAAAGCAAGAAAAAGTAAAGATGCCAAGGAATGGGAAAACTTTAAAGATTTAAGGAACAAAGTGACGCGGATGATAAGGGACGCTAAAAACGAGTATTTGGAGAAAAATCCTGAAAATAAGGTACTTATTTTACCTCCATGTTGTCTCGTTCATCCAATTATTTATTTTTGTTATTTCTTTTTCAATTAAATTAAATTGAAATCGAGAGTATTTATTTCTACTACCGTTTATAATATTCGTCAACAATTTTCGTTCAGACACCAGTTAAAAAACCAGACGAAACCTCGACTCAAGAAGCAACGGAGGGACAAGAAAAATCTCCAGCACAAAAAGCTACTCCGAGTCAAGAAGGAATATTAACTCAAGAATCAGTAAAGGTTGAAGAAGTTCAAGACTCAGCACAAGAACAAAATCAGGTTCAAAATCAAGAAACAGTACAGCTTGTAGCAGCACAAAACTAGATAATAATTCATGTTAAAAATGTCTCTAAAACGTCAATGGTTTAATGTAAAAACAAAAATAAGACAAAATAATTGCTCGTCTGTGAACCAAAAACTATTGATGTAAATACATTAAACTGCGACCTGTCAGACACGAGAGTACGGGACACTCTACACAAAAAACCATTCTAGTTGAGACTGAGTTTTTTGTTTTTGTACACATTATTAATTACCGAATAGTAAATAGAATTACGTCTACAGTACCTAATAGAGTTTTTACTTGCGAAAAACGTCACTCTTGAATAGTATTAAGTGATATCATTTCCGCAAGTCACCAATCAATAGTCGAGATTCGCCAGCATTAAGTATAATATTTGAAATACCTCATGAATTCATAATTTTAATGATTCAATATTTGTAAATATATTTTCTTAATTTAGAAAATAAGAATGCTGTGCGCAAAGTTATGAAAGTGACACATGAGACTTATATGTCATCATAATGTTTGCCTACCGTTTATATTAAGTCAAAACACGGCTGGAAAGAATGAAATGTAATTTATTGATGGCAGAATCCATTCCTACGACTTTTATACAGTATTTGTATTATTAGCGTAAATAAACTGTCTTACTGATTATTTTAATTCTTTTAATCGGTTTGTGAAAACCCAGTAGTTTTAATTAATATAAAATTTCAGGATTCTTGTTTTAGAAAATCAACAACAATTTGTATCAATTTTTTTATTCTAAAAATAATATCTTACAATAAGTATCTATGAATTATCCCGAATGTCTTAAAATCTATACAGTCGTTAGCAATTAAAAATCGCTCAGCGACTACAAAGGCAAGTGATGGCACTAGGCCTGACATTTCCTTTTTCATGGCAATCGACATTAAATTTACAAATTTACAGTGCTGTCGAACTAAGCACGAAAGGGTTATTTTTAAAAAAGGCGTTCAAAATCCATGAACAAGAAAATTTTGAATTTTAGAGGATGGACTTGATCACTTTTCAACTTTGTATAACAAAAAAATACTAATCTAAATTTTTGTATTGTATTGAATTGTATTTTTGTATTTCTAACATGGAATTTTATTCTTAACATTAAAATTTCTATAGATTTTGGAATTTAATAAAATGATATGATAAATCTGGTCCCTTCTGCTTACTCAGACAAAGAATTCTTTTTCTTTAGAAGATATGCACTTTCAAAAAATCAAATTTATAAAATGACTTTTTAAAAAAATAGATTTTTAAAATTTGTAAACTTTTTTTTACATCAAAGGGGTATTTTCTGAAACAAAAAAGTTGAAAAATTTCGTGGTCCTTTCCTTCAAGTAATAATTTATTTGTTCCAGATTCCACTAGAAATCCATGAAGAATTAATAATCAGATGCTTCGCATAATCTCGAATTTGTTTACCCGTTTTATGTTAATTTGTGTAAATTAATTTTATCCTAGCTAACGAATCAAACGAAGATTATGCAAATCATCTTTAAATGGGTTTACCGATTTGTTATGTAACCAACTCTATTGCAACTTCAGTAACAATAAAATTTGCTAGTCATGGTTTAATCACGAACTCTGTTATTGTCTTGCACATCAACAATTAGGGCTGTATGGAGGCCAGTGGAATTGTCAAAAATTTCAAATAAATAATTCTCTAAGACTCTGTATTAAAAAATTGTTAATTGTACGGTTTGCACTGAAAAGAGATATTTAATTATAAGCGGGAATCAATATCTGGATATTGAAACATGGGGCAGCTATTTAAGTGTAATATCTAGTTTAGTAATATCTATTTAGTGTAGTATCTATTTAGTGTAATATCTAAATAGTGTAATATCTAGATATTATTATTTAATATATGAGATATAATATATAGATATTATGATTTAATATATGAGATATTATAATATATAGATATTATGATTTAATATATGAGATATTATAATATCTAGATATTACACCCCAATATCTTAGATCGCTGTCTCATAATTCAATATCCAAATATTAATTTCCCCTCTTTTTCACTATCTATTTTTCTCCGTATGTGAAAAGAGTTGTGCTTTTTTTTAAAAAAAAAAAAGAAAGTCATTATCACGTAACCTTAAAACCAGGATAAATCTAGTTTTGATTGTAGATTTTACCAGTAATATATTTTGAAATCTTTCTTGTTTGGGGGCTTAAAAAAAGAGTAAACCAAAGTTTTAATTGAAGACATTTTTCTGAGTGATTGTGAAAATTAATACCACTCTAAAATTATATTGGAGTATATTAAAATTTTTTCTCGATGAATGGAAGACTTCTTTTCAGTGTAAACTCGGCTGGTCGATTTGAATAAGCGTGCATTATAAGTTTCAAGAGCACTTTCGGTGTCGTAATCGTCGAGCAATTTCGAGCGGTTTGTTAGGTTCCTTTTCTTTTGAGCAAGTCGAGGAATGCAAAATGAACATTGTTCACGAAACTCAAGTATAATATTTCTGCTCTACTACTTTTTCCATAACATGCTCTGTTTTTCGTCTCTTTCTCTTATAGATACACACCTTATTTTCACGTCACAGTTCTGCTGCATGAGCAGGTGCTCGCGAAAGCGTGCCCCTTTCGCGATATTTTCCGCATTGCACCCTGGCTTCTTGCCTGACTGTGCAGAATCCTCCATGATTTCGAAATTTTTGTATTAAAATGCCGATCCTTTCGTGATCGGAGATACAATATAAAAGATATGCACATTTTTAGGACTAGGGCTTTCTTTCTGAACTGGAGATGCGCCTAGTTAATTGCTGGTGTATCGCAGATCCATTTTGGTCTTTGGTCGATTCATTTGGCACTTCCGGTTTTCCTGCTGGCTCAACAGGCTTTTCTGATCCTGGATTTGCATCCCTCACGAGACCCCGAAGGAACATACCAACACAGGTCCATGGAAACATCCTGAAAGGAAAAAAAAGATCAAATTATAATAGATAAAATAATTCGGTTCCATCTAAATTTCAACAGATTTTTTTTATCTCACTTAATTTTAATTAAACAGTTTTAAAATGGAATTTAATTTTTTTAAATTGCTGCTTCCTATTTATAAACTAAATGCTTAATTAAATATTATATTTTACTACTTTAGAGTGATTGAATACTTCATGTTTTAAGTATTTTATCTATTTGTTGGTGCTTTGCATGGGCTTTAGGGTCGAAAATTAAAAAAAAGCTGTGTTTTTTTGACCAAACGTTTCGACTCTCATGTGAGTCCTCTTCAGTGGTTTATTTCTAAAAACGGAAATTACATGTGATACAAACGCTGTTTGTTTAATTAAACAATTATACATTTTAATAACGAAATATAAGAGTTTTAAGCAAACATTAAAAGATTTTTTTTATACAATTATAAAAGAAGAAATGTTTTAAACGTTCAGAATGGCAGAAAGTAAAACGAAGAAATATTTTTTTATATATAAAAAACAATAACAATGAAAATTGAAGTAAGACGAATATTTCAATAATATCCAGAATTTCTGGAATCTCATCAGCTATACGACTTTATAAATACCTTAACAATTGTGTAACAAATTATTCCTCGCATCACTGTACCACTATTGCCGATAGTGAGGAATAATTTCTTACTTAATTGTTAAGGTATTTATAAAATCGTATAACTGATGAGATTCTAGAAATTCTGGATATTATTGAAATATTCATCTTACTTCAATTTTCTTTGTTATTGTTATATATATATA
>JBAGKK010356990.1:0-18988 GCA_037177015.1 Euceroptres primus
AAAAATTGGGGGTTTGGACTTAGACGAATTTCAGAGCCATTCGGCCATTTTCAAAGTCGTTTATCCAATACCCTTAACACAACCTATATAATCATTAAATTATCAAAACCTTATTAAGAAAGTAGATGTAAGAAAATTATGACTATTATTTTCGAACGTAAGTTAACATTTTTACTTACTGTGGGAAGACAGAATAATCAGTAGCTTTGTTTTCTCCTAATATTACACTATCAAATGGCGTACAGACGTCAAACTCAGATGTGGATCCATCTGACGATACGTTCAAACATTTTTTTTGAAATCTCTTTATTTTCGTCACTATCACGTAGACTTATCCTTCATCTTTTTAAAAAGCGAGATTTGCATAGCCTATAATAATTTTTTGACATGTAGTGTTATAAGAATATTAAGCTTCTGAAACTTCTGATAAGCACAACGTCACAACGTGAAATAGTACCTAATTATGTTAGATATTTTCACTTCCTGTATGGTCGACCATAGGTATTTAACCTAGATGCTATAAGATTAGTAGCGGTGTCTATATTTAATTCCACCGAACTATAAGAATGCCATTGGTTAGAAGGAGTAATAAGATATATCTCTCACTCCGTCTAACCAATGGCATTCTTTTAGCTCCGTTGAACAAAATTTAGGCACCGCTATAATAGTCTTGCCGCATCTATAGGTGAATAATATTTTTAAAATTTCAACCGATTTCTATAATATATCTACCGATCAGCTATCCAGCTGATCGGTCGAAAAATAAAAAAAATCGATTTCATTAATTTAGTAAACAGTGTTTAAGGAATAAAAACTAATTTCCAATTACACTTACACCGAGAGATTACTTTTTACGAAAATATCCAAAAATAATGTTCACCACGAAAATAGGCCAATGCTGAGCCGAACTCTAGTTTTCTCACATTCAAAATGATTTGCCGTAGTAAAAGTGACACTTGGCCCAGTAATATGCCGTCGATGGGCCAGACTCCGGCTTCTCCACTTAAAACATGCTTTGCCGAAATAAAGCGGACTTTAGAACTAGTTAGGGGCCATTGCTGGGCCAGATTCTGGATTTTCCTTTAAGAATATGATTCGCTGGAGAAGATCAGATATTCGTTACGGCAAAGGCCCGATGCTGTACTGAACTCTGGTTTTCTCACATTCAGAATGGTTTGTCGCAGAAAAAGTGACACTTGGCCCAATAATATGCCGTCTATGGGCCGGACTCTGGTTTTTCCACTTACAACATGCTTTGCTGGAGTAAAGCAGACTTTAGAGCTAGTAATGGGCCATCGCTGGGCCAGATTCTGGCTTTTCCTCTGTCAATATGATTTGCCGGAGAAGATCAGACATTCGGCGCGGCAATGGGCGGATGCTGTGCCGAACTCTGGTTTTCTCACATTCAGAATGATTTGCAATAGTAAAAGTGACATTTGGCCCAGTAATATGCCGTCGGTGGGTCGGATTCTGGCTTTTCTACTTTCGGAACTGGATGCCGTGGTATAGTGCCGATACTGGGCCAAGTTTCGGCTGAAGGTCGGTAAATTTGAAAAGCCGACAAAGGCCACCGTCGTCGGCCCAGAACTTGACTGGTTCAAACACAGAGATTGGCCCAATAACAATAGCCGTCTGTTGTCTGCCGTTATTAGGCCAATATTGTCCCGTATTTTCAGCTTCGGAAATTCGCACTTGGGTATTTGCCAAGTCTCTTGTCACGCTTTATAACCTTTATAACCTTACTTTTATCTCCCAATACACGCTCCTAAACGCTGGAAAAACGTGGAAATCTTTGTTTGTTAACGCAAAGATTAAAGTGTTGGTTTGTTTTTTCCTTGTTTGCTCTTTTTTTGTTCTTGGAGGGCTCCGCCCCCCGAACCCCCGGCGGTCTCCGCCCCTGCCCCCCACCATGACTGCGGCCTTGATCCTGCGCCCCCGCTATGGCTCCGCCTTTTATCGCTGCAAACTTCATTGCTTCAAAAGCCCATAACAGACATTTGTTCCACAAAGTATCGTGTACGCCACGGGTAGTACGTCTTTTTAGCCGAGTGTGTTTACAAGACTTGTCTCCGGCTCGCGTTTCGCGCTCGGCTACGACTTGTCCTGCAAACATTACGCTCGGCTATAAAGACACGTGTACAATCCTTGGTGCACAATGTACTATTAATATACGTGTAGTGAAGTAAAGTTTGTGCAAAAGTGTAAATTTAGCTGTGAAAGAAGCTCTAATTTTCTGGGAAAAAGCACGAATGCTTTGGAAATACTAAATATTGAAGAAGATAAGCAATTTTTATTTTGTCAAATACTTAAAAGACGAACAGGATATATGTTTGGGATTGACTATGATGAAGTTAAAAACGAAAAAAGCTGAAGAAGAAGACCTGAAAAACGTGGCAATAAAATAACACAGTGATCGTGAGATTGAAAGAATAAGTAAGTAACAATTCAAACGTATCAAGTGGACAATAATAATTCAAATATTTTTTAACAATCATTTTGTCAATTTTCGAATATTTAGTTAACAAGATACTTTCTTTTTAAACTCAAACTGTTCATCTGGCGTCATCAACTTTAGAACTTTAGGCAGCAGTAGTGTGGAAGAATTAGAAGCTTCATTAAGTATATATCCAATACCTGGAACATCACATGAAGGAATTCAAGAACAGTTCCCAAAAGACAAGGAAATTTCATCATCAGAGGCAAAAAGAGATAGAAATGCAGTTCACATCATAATAGCTACTTCCCAGGCATTAGGTCATGATATGCGAGACTTGACCGTTAACAGAAATTCTATTCACAATGTAAGGGACATAATACGTGCAGAAGGGGCAACCCTATTGAAAAATTTATTTAGGCCACTGAATTGCAAGCTGTTTGTGTGCGTTGGACCGGCAAACTACTTTCAGGTTTAACCCTCCTGCGTATGCGTTATAAGGTACCTTAGCTATTTGAAAATTTATACACTTTTTACAACATTTAGTCATTAAGAATTTAATATATTCTTATGTTTTCGGGGTCGCTGAAAACGAATTTGTTATCCGAATTTCCAAATTCAAAAGGGCGGATTCAAAATGGCGGCCGTGTACTCTTGATTTTATGAAAAATGCTTCAATCGAATTGGAAAACCATACTTGACCGTTTTTAGGGTCTCTGATTACGATTCCGATATAAGAATTTCAATATTCAAAATGGCAGATTCAAAATGGCGGTTGTGTACAATTAATTTAATCAAAAAATGCTCGAATCAACTTAGAAAAAAATATTCGGGAGTTTCTGGGATCGCTGATAACGAATCTGCTATCAAAATTGCAAAATTCGAAATAGCGGATTTATAATAGTGGTCGTGAACTCTTGATTTTGTAAAAAAATTCTTAAATTGACTTGAAACTTTACTTGGGGAAAATTAATTTTTTTTACGTTTGTTTGATGTTACGACTAGGATTAGCTGCTTTTCTAAAAAATACAGTATCCCCAGGATGTGCCACGTGGAGGCTCCTAGTTCATTTTACATCCCTTTTTTTACGTCACACCTCAGACCTCAGTAGCTTCCAAGATTGACGTGATTTTCTCTTTTATAAATTACTATCATAGCATATGTATATAGCATAGTTCGGATGTATTTAAATGCTTGTAGGTGCAAATGTTGATTTAAGTCTTCAATTGTTTATATTTATACTGTGCTACCGTGATTTTTTAAACTTCTGAACGCTATTGCTCTTTGAAACGAACATAAATATGTATATATTGCAAAATTTTTAGAATATAAATACATGAAAATGTAGCTCCTGATAAATGATTTATTTATTAATTGATGTAAAGCACATTTTTAGTCTAAATTTCCAGATTGACACCAAGTTAAAAAAATAAGTTTTTATACCGGCAATATTTGAACAGGGATTTTAAATACAAAAATCTGATAATTGATTCGTTTTCAACAACCCCAAAAACCCTCAAGAGTAAAATTAAGAGTATATGACTGTCGTTTTGAGTCCGCCATTCCGAATTTTAGAATTCCGAAAAAATATTCGTTGTCGACGTCACCGAAAACCCCAAATAAAGAATACACAGCCAACAATTTTGTATGCGCCATTTTAAATTTTAAAATTCTGATAACAGATTCGTTATCAGCGACCCTAAAAAGGCCCGAGTATGGTTTTCCAATTCGGTTAAAGCATTTTTCGATGAAATTGAATGTACACAGTCGCCATTTTGAATATTGAAATTCTGATTTTAGATTTGTTATCAGGGACCCCAAAAACCACCGAGTGTGGTTTTTCAATTAAATTAAAGCACTTTTTAATAAAATCAGGAGTACGCGGCCGCCATTTTGAATCCGCCATTTTGAATTTTGAAATTCTGATATCGGGTTTGTTTAGAGAGACCCCAAAAACCCCCGAGTATGGTTTTCCAATTCGATTGAAGCATTTTTCGATGAAATTCAGTGTTCACAGTCGCAATTTTGAAATTCTGATATCGGATTCGTTATCAACGACCCCAAAAACCCCCGAGTATGGTTTTTCAATTCAATTGAAGCATTTTTTTTATAAAATCAAGAGTACACAGTCATTTTCAATCCGCTATTTTGAATTTTGACATTCTGATAGCAGATTCGTTTTCAGCGACCCCGAAAACCTTTGATTAAATGTTTTCAAACTGGTTTGAGCATTTTTAAAGTACTTTCTAAAACGTTTTTCAACACAAACAATGCTATAAAATTTTCGTGAATTTCCATCATTTTTAACTGAAAATTGAAAAGAAAATTTGAAATATTTCAATTCTGAACCTGTTGCATTAGGAAGTTATATTCTTTAGCTTTAATTTGCTGTGTGTAAGATGTCATAGAAGTTACTACATCGAAAGTTATTAAAGAAAATGTCATGACTGCATTTTTGACCGGTTTCGTTTTGACGAGATATCGTCATTGTGCGCAGGAGGGTTAACAGGTAAAGAGAAGGTTGACAGAGCCTACCTGTCATAATTTCAAGCGGTAATACTGAGCAACTTTTTGGATTACCGGCAGATAGAGAGCAGGTATCTGCTGTTTGCGAATCACTTTTAGAATGGGGTCTCCAAGATTGTGTAAAGACGTTAGTTTTTGATACGATGGCGTCAAATACGGGGCGTTTTAATGGGGCACGTATTTCAATAGAAAATACTTTAAATAGAGATATTATGTATTTAGTTTTCCATGTGAATAATTTTAAATTCGGTTTCGAAACCGAAAGTGTAAGGAAAAATTTAAAACAAAATGATGTATCGCGAGTTATCAATTTTTAAAAATAAACTCAAAATGAAGGAAAACAACCTCGAGACAATTATAGAGAATTTCTCGTTTTAACAACGATATTTCTTGGAGAAACACCACGTCGTGGAATATCGTTTCGCATACCAAGAGCCATTCATTACGTGAGATGGATGGCAAAAGCTACTTATTGCCTAAAAATTTTTTTGTTCCGTACTGAATTCGTATTATCAGCAAAAGAAGAAAATGCGGTCTGCCACATTCGTATTTTTATTGTTAGCACATACGTTGAAGCGTGGATTGTGCTCTTCTGCTAGCAAAGCACCGTATCAGGATTTCAGGGTTCTGTCTAAGCTTTATCAAAATGAAGCTGGTTATGGTGATATCTCTCGCAATGCTGTACAAAAGTTTAAAAATCTTTTATGGTATTTAATCTCTGAAGCCGTCACATTGGCTTTTTTGTTTCAAGTTTACCAATAGAATCAAAACAGAGAATGGTGGATGCTTTAAATCAGGAGCCAGAATTATCAGACGAAAATGTTAGCAAGTTGAAATAAAAATCGACAGAATCTCAGAAGTTGTTGAAAAGGGGTTTGGACAATTCTTCCCCAATAACATTAAAGCATTTTTCAAAAGATTTTAATTAGATGATCAATTTTTATTAACCAAGCCATCAACATGGCTTGAAAATGATGGTTTCAGAAAAGCACTGGCAACCGGTGAGTCAGAGTAAATTGCGAGTCGTAAATGATACAGCAGATAGAGGAGTTAAATTAATGGAAGACTATAATAAATTGTTTACAAAAAATAAAGAACAAACGCAACATGTTCATTAAGTTGTCAACGATTAACGCCGTCAATTTCCTAGCTATAAAAAAGAACCTTTATCATATCGTCAACATTTGTAACTAGAATAATTTTTTTTTCTTCAATTTATTAGATTTTTTCGAAAAGCGTTAGTCGTACGAAAAAAAATTCAACATTTATATGCTCCTCGACTAGATAAGCAAATAGAATCGATTTTTGGCATGTGTAAATTATTATTTAAATCCTTTAGGGCGGGGGGCACCCTTTCCCCTTTTTCGACGGGGCTGGAACTTTACAGAACTTATTTCTTCATCAAATTGAACCAACCCATGAAAATCGAGGACGCTTTTTTGTTCGTATTTTGAGTTGTAATTGACGTTTTCTTTTACTAATTTAGTTTCAATCATCAGATAAGTAATACACATTATCTTAGATCAATAAGGGGACTAAACATCAGCAGTAGTACTTGTAAGTTTGTGGACATCTAACTAGGTGCAAATTTGTGGTGATTTGTGGTGAAAAAGAGCGCATTTGATGCACTTTAAAGTGGTGTAATCGCTATTCAAAAATATTGATAAGAAATCAAGTCACTTTGAGCGTGTCAGCAGCACTCCACCTAGGAATGCGCAATAAGTTTCGGGACTTCTAATTGAGTGCAAATAATTATGTTGGTGATGCATAAGAGCGCATTGAATGCACTTTAAAATTACACAATTGCTATTCAAAAATGTTGATAAAAGCCCGAGTTATGTAAAGCGTGTCAGCAGACCCCACTGGAGAATGCGCTATCAGTTCGGGGACTTGGAATCGATTGCAAATAATTATTATGGTGGTGCAGAATGTGCGCATTTAAAGAAACTCGAAATGGTGCAATTGTCATTTAAATATATTAATGAGAGCGCTAGTTACGATAAGGGTGTCAGCAGCCACCTCACTGAAGAATGCGTTATCAGTTTCGGGGCTTCTAATTCAGTGTAAATAATTATGAGTGGTTGTGCATAAAAGCGCATTTGGTGCATTTTAGAATGATGGAATCGATATTTAAAAATTTTGTTAAGAACCTGAGTTACGCGGAGAATGTCAGCAGCCCCCCCCCCCGGAGGATGCGCAATCAATTTGGAGACGTCTAATTGGGCGAAAATAACTGTTTTTGTGGTGCATAATAGCGAATTAAATAAACTCTAAATAGCTGCAATCGCCAGTTTAAGATATTAATAAGAACCCTTGTGTCGTTGAGTGTGTCAGCAGCCCTCCACCGGAGGATGCGCAATCAGTTTCGGGACTTCTCATCGGGCGCAAATAATTATTTTGTTGCTGCACAAGAGCGCATTTGATGCACTTTAAAATTGTACAATCACCATTTAAATATATTCATGAGAACCCGAGTTCCAATGGGCGTTTCGCTAGCCCCCCACCGAAAGTGCATTCAATTATCTAGAAATCTATTGGGATAAGAGTGAGTTGCATACTGGTTCATTTGAGCACATTTGAAATTGAAGCGAAATTTATATAATATATATATATATATATATATATATACGGTATCGACATTTCGAAGCACTCATAGAGAAAATATGCTGTATAAACTATGCTATATCCAATATGGCAGACTAGGGCGCTAAAGCCCTTCTTCTGATAGATATCTTCATATCGCATAGTTCTTTAAAATTATACATTATATCCCCTATGACTGCTTGAAAAACGACCTTACTGTATGTAATTTAAAGGTAGCGTAAAACGCGAGAATGTGCCTTACGAAAGAGGGCACAGGGATAGGCCTTCTCCTCCCCCCTCTTTCACTTATCTTACTTTATAAATAAAATAACATGTATCAAATTTCTTGTAAAGATCAGGATTCATTTATTTTTCACTTATCTTACTTTATAAATAAAATATCAAGTATCAAATTTCTTGTAAAGATCAGGATTCATTTATTCGATAATTCAACCCGAACTCTGCCCCCCTCCCCGCCTGCCGAGATCACCGTTCAGTCGACGCAGCGGCCGAGCCCGGCTTACCAAGTTCCAAGAAGTTTTTCTCGAAAATGAAAAAAATGCTTTCGCTGAAATATGTCTCTAAGTATATTTCAAATAATATCTCTGATTTTCTTCCGGATCGAAATTGAGAGAGAACAGGTTTAAAAATTGAAAATTAACTTTGTTTTTTAAAAAAATAAATGAAAAAGAGAATTTTTTTCAAAAACTAATTTTTTCTTGAAACTCAACAATTTTTTAGTCAAAAAAATACAGTATATTTTTGTTAAAACAAAAGGAACAATGTATCATTGATAGAAAAGGAGCAATACTTGAAAGAAAAAAAGTTGCACGAATTTGTTGATGCAAATATCTTGCAAAATATTAACAATTTAAAATAACAAACTTGCAAATTTATTAAGCACCCTAATTACTGTCTGTAGCCAAAAATAGAGAAAAATCTGAGACATGACCCTTCAATCTCATATGAAATGTTCCTATTAATTATTTCGCTCTTTTATTCGAAAATTAAGGGGAATACTACTTTGGTCAGGTGAAAATGAAGGCTCTTTTTGGAATTTTTTGTAGGAAAATGAAAATTAACATTAAAAAATAGTTTTGAGGACTTTATTATGAAACTTTTAATTAATATAAGAGAATCTTGTTTTTTTTTTTTAAACAAAAGTGGCGGCTGCAGAGCTGATGACGTCGCATACACTTTTTTTCGAAGTCCTCCGCTGCTAGCAGTAGAAGTGACGTAGACTGTATTCTGGAACAAAAAATCGAGTTTTTTCATACATTATATTAGATTATCTACAGAACTACACATCTAAAACCATAAGCATACGTTTTTATTTATGAAAAAACTCGATTTTTTGTTCCAGAATAAAGTTTACGTCACTTCTATTGCTAGCCACGGAGGACTTTGAAAAAAAGTGAATGTAACGTCATCAGCTCTGCAGCCGCCATTATTGTTTAAAAAACAAAAACAAAATTCTCTTATATTATTCAAAAGTATCATAATAAAATCCTCAAAACTGTAAAACACTCTCATGTCATTAGGTACAGGCAAAAAGGTTAAAAAAACACGCTGCCACTCACTCTGAACCCATGTACATTGGGAACAAATGTATATTTTTGGGTCAAAATCGTAGAACTTTTGATAGGAATCACCTAGAGAAATAAATTTTTCTTAAGTTTATAGACGAATAATCACATAATAGAGGAATATTACGGAGAAGGTGCAAAAAAATATTTTTGACATTGAAAAAGTGGTTTAAAGTTGACAATTTTTTAGAACCATTTGGATTTTCGACTGAGAGTACCTAGATATTATATTTGTTGTGCTACACAAATTTTTCAATAGATCTTTTCATTATGATTCTATATGCGGCCTATATATTTATCTAGGACTTCCTTATTCTGAGAAAAAAGCATTTGAAGTTGACATTTTAACCCCTTATTACATAACTCACTTCCACAGAAGTAAGTTTCACTATTCGTGGTCTTTAGATGTTTTCGGGGTCGCTGATTTATGAATCCGAATTTCAAAGTTCAAAATGACGGATCCAATATGGCCGATCAAAATTGTAAAAACAAAACCTATTGGACTGAAAATTGCTATTTAGGGTTTTTTTGGGTTCCTGATTTCGAATTCGAGGTCAAAATTTTACATTCAATATGGCTGATCCAAATTGTAAAAAAAAACCATTTGGTCTGGAAATTGCTATTCAGGCGTTTTTTGGGCTTTTGATTTCGAAATCGAGGTCGAAATTTTAAAACTCAATCTGGCCAAACTAATATGGCTAATATTAATTTGAAAACGAAACCGACTGGACTGAAAATTGCTATTTAGGATTTTTTTTGGTTCCTGATTTCGAATTCTAGGTCCAAATAATAAAATTTAAAATGGCGAATCGAATATGGCTCATCCAGATTGTAACAAAACTGAAAATTACGATTAAACTGAAAATTGCTATTTCGGTTTTTTAAAACTATTCAGTAAGTCACGCAATTTCCAGACCAAATGGTTTTGTTTTTACAAAGTGGAGGTGCAGTATTAGATCCACCATATTGAGTTTTAACATTTTGACCTCGAATTCGAAATCGGGAACTCAAAAAGCCCCTAAATAAAAACTTTAGTCCAATCGGTTTTGTATTTTCAATTTTGATCGGACATATTGGATCCACTATTTTGGATTTTAAAATTCGGACTTCCGATTTGTAATCGGCGACCCCAAAAACATCTAGACTACAAATAGTGAAATTTACATATGTGGAATTGAATTATGTCTTAAGGAGTTAAATGTCAAATTAAACGCCATTTTCTCAGAATCAGGAAGTTCTAGATTAATTTACAAGCCGGATTAGGAATTGTCATGCGAAAGTCTATTTAAAAACTTGTGTAGTACATCAAATATAATGTCTAGGCGCTCTCGGTAATCGAAAATCCAAATTATTGTAAAAATGTCAACTTTATCCTACTTTTTGCATGTCAAAAATATTTTTCGCACCTTCTCCGCATTTTCATCTATTCTGTGGTTATTTATCTATAAACTCAAAAAAAATGTGTCTCTCAAGGTGATTCCTATCAAAGGTTCTACGATTTTGACACAAAAATATACATTTGTTCCCACTGTGCCATGTATGGTGACCACGCCAACAGAAGGGGATGTGGTTGGTTGCCTTCTATTTTAATTTCTCTTTTTTTGTGACCTTTCCTTTTTTGATTTTGTCCAAATTTAGTTCCATGAAATTTTGAAATTTTCTCCTGGACGCTAAATTTTTTATTTTAATTACATTTCTCCTCCTATGAGTATTATCAAATTAAAATTTCTTCTATTAATAGATGAAGTGTACAAATATAATATCCGTCATATGTAAATATGAAATATGTAAGTGAATTTCTTATGTTAATTATTGTTTAATATCCAAATGCTTTTTTCAGCTATGTCTCATCAAGAAGAATCACAGTCTACACCAGCGCTGATTCATGTACCTGAATCTCAAGAACTGACGTCCTCTCTAGGCATGATACCAGAAAATACGTTATTGGAAAGTTACACTCGACTTTCAGTCAGTTTAGAAGAGAATGGCTTTTTTCAGGTAAATTTTATAACAATTCTTTCATATAGCTACTTATAAGCCTGGAAATGCCGGACTTAAGACGATATGACGTTTCGTAAGGGCCGAGAGAAAAGGAACATGGAGGCAAGATTTAAAATAGGATAAATTATGTATGAAACCTATTTGTTTTGATAGTTAATTATTCGTATGTTTCGAATATGGAATCGGTTTTATACGTTAAAGCTCTGATTTTGCGTCAAAGATATATGTGTTGAGATTATTCGGTAACTCACATATGTTCATAGCTCAGATTTGTTCCGTGTTGTGTTCATTATATGTTTTCTCAGTCAGATTCGCACTTCAGGGTATAAATGATGAATCTTTGAACATCAAAAATCACTATCTATAGGAAATAATCGGGTCTTCTAGATAGGAATTATGTTACGCTGCAAAAGAGACTAACGCAGTGAGATATCGTAAAACAAGAGAAGCATTTTGTTATATGCGGCAGAAAATTTTAATCCGGATGAAAATTTATATTCTACATTAATTTTTCATGCTCTTTCATTGTGCCAAGTCCTCATGATGAGCTATTTCTGATATCGGCCTAATACAAAAGTTTAATTAACCCTTTAATAACCTATGTACCATACTTAGAACATAAGGGTACCGACCACTTTTGGAAATATCTTTTACAATTTTAATCCTCTGCAGAGGGTATAAATGTATAATGTATAAATTTATACTCAAATGGCTGTTACCGTCAAAAATCATTAAATCGGCTGCCTGGTGAGGACATTGGGAAACACGTTCTATGATGGGGATGGGGATATGTCAGCGTAGGTAGTTAGTTAGTTGTACAGTGGGCGAGGAGGCCTCAGGAGCTTCCTGGAATCCTCCGGCGTTCAGACATTACTGCCCATTGTGCCATACCCTCGTTTTTCTGAGAAGAATACACTGAACCGGAGCACCCTGACAGAGGTTGAACTTGATGCTTTCGTTGTTTCCAAAGTTTTCGAAATGCATCAGGTGCCAGGCATGCCCCATGGCACAGTAACTGATGTGCACCTCTTTGCATAGTAAAGTGAGTACCTTTGGCAGCTAAGGAGGCGTACCCCTAGCACAGTAGCAGAGGCGCCGCTTTCTCGAGCCATCCTGACACTGTGCCGGAAATATCCGCCGGGCTCATGTGCCGGGTAGGATAGGGTGGGTGAAGCAATCCTTTTGAGATCATTGAGTTAGGTGACCATATTCAGCACATTGCAATGGTGTGTAATGTAAAGTGCGTGTTTACATTACTCGAAAACAGTCAGCAACCAGCGAACGGTAGTCCTCTCGACATTGAGCTTCTTCGCACGGACATCACTAACTTTTCCGAGCCTCTCAAAGTCGACCGGTGACTCCCAAGCAATTTGCTCCTCGACATGGAGCCACGTCCCTGATATGTCACTGATCTCTTTTGAGGGGACCTACAGTTTAAGGTGGGTTTCGAACCACTAAAGCCCCGGTTGAAGTACATAGAATAATTTGCATAGGTACCGACACAGGGATCAAACCCCAAGCCTCCTGATCGGAAGCCTGACGCGCAATCGCCTGAGCCACTGGGAATTTTAGCGTAGGCAGAGCGTTTATCAAAAACTCTCAGGAAATTTAATAAGATTAAATGCATCCTATAGAAGTATTTACAGACAGAAATTAATTTATATTCTTTTTAGTTTCAAGAATTGAAAAATTGAATTTTTCAAAAATTCCTTTTTTGAAATTACCGGAAATCACAGGAAATTTTTAAATCGAATTTTCGGGTCAGGTCAGGTGGCAAATGTGAAATCCAACCTGTCGTGTTCTGATTTTTAAAAATTGCCCACAACCCTGTAGAAATATGAAATAAGTTAATAGTTATTAATATCGGGAACACCTTTGATGCTAAGATTACTAAAAACAGCAAAATATGCATCATCTGAAGTGAATAGGTACATCAGAAAATTAGTAACTGATGGCCTATGCGCTGTTCTGGGTGCTCAAGAGTGGACGAATCAATTCTCGAGGAATTAGTAACCTCATCAACTTCCGCATTTTAACTCTTTAAAATAAGAATATTTAAGTGGTTGAAGCCTTTTTGATTGGAAAGTAAATTAATTGAACTTTGATACGGGCATAAAGGTCCGATCGCTTAAATCTTCTTTTTTGCTACGCGAAATATTACGTTAATACATACTTACGAGTCACCCGTTGTACGCGCCTCGACACAGAAGGTCGATACCATCGAAGTATTTCGCTAGACGAAAGACAGTCAAGTCCATCGACAAGCGAGCACGCGATTCTATGGCATATAAGTCGCCACGCCCTGCAGTGCAAAGGACTTCTCTCTGGTCGAAAAAATCGACGAGCACCACCTCGAGCTCTTCCAGCCGGCGAGAGCTCACCCCATCCTCTCGCTTGACGCCCGTCTCTACGACGGACTCGACCCTCTACTCAGCCTTCACGGCCAAGCATATTCTTTTGTTTCAATAAAGAGGAAGTATACTACACAAAACCGTCTTATTACGTTAATAATCACACCTGCCTTTCGTAAACGTGTCCTCCCCAGCGTCCACTTTACGTAGTGGCGCTCGGAATTGAACGAACTTCCCACGAGTTCACACCGTGGCGGAAGAAGACCAGGTCCATGTGACCAGAGCGTATCCAATAACATAACCAAGAGATTAGGTACCAAGGTGGTCATCATCCAGGCGCACTCAGACCCACAGAAGACCTTGAGTGGCAAAGGGCTACCTTGGCTACCAGGGTGGCCAAGGTAGAGATCCTCTCTACGCTCCTCGAGGCGAAACTCCAGAACCTAACATCAATGCGACCACTATGGGAAAAGGACAACCCAAACTTCTTGTACACCCTCGCGTTCTCTGAACGTAAGACACGGCAAAATCCTCTGGTGAAATAGCCGTGCTCGTGAGACCGCCTTCAGTACGCCTCAATTCCCTTCCCTACTTCGTAGGTCGAGGAATTGATTGGTATATACATTCATTTTCCCAGAGAGTTTTATCCGCAAAAATAAACTGGGTGATAAAAATTAAGATCAAAATAAAAATTCTGTTGGTGGATGCTTCAGTTGCTAAAAAATTATATTAAAACTTCTAAAAAGTGTTCAAACTTGACCTAGCAATGGTTTCAAAAAGAATTTCTAGATAAATGTCAGAGATGACGATTTTCAAAGTATCAAAGTCCGCAAAAAATTTGAATGATAATTCTAACTGTTAATATCGCTTTCGGGAATCTTCTTTAAGCACTTCTATAATCTACAAGTTTTGAAATTGAACCTAGGGGTGGTTTCAAAACGAATTTCTACATAAATGTCAAAAATGACAATTTTCAAATAATCAAAGTCCCCAAAAAAATTCAAATTGCATTTTCGACCATTTACATCACTTCCGACAACATTTCTGAGGCCACCCTATTATCCAAAAAGTTTTGAATTAGACCTAGGGGTGGTTTCAAAAAGAATTTCCAGATAAATGTCCAAAATGACAAATTTCAAAGTATCAAAGTCCCAAAATAATTTTAAATTGCATTTAAGACTGTTGACATTACTTCCCACAACCTTCCTAAGGCACCCCTATTATACACGAGTTTTCAAATTAGACCTAGAGGTAGTTTCAAAAAGAATGTCCTGATAGACTTCAAAAATTACAATTTTCAAAGTGTCAAAGTCCCCAAAAATTTTTTAATTACATTTCTGACTATTAGCAATACTTTCGACAATCTTCCTGAGGCGCCTCTATTAACCACAACTTTTCGAATTAGACCTAGTTGTGGTTTCAAAAAGAATTTACAGATAAATGTTTAAAAAGACCATTTTCAAAGTTTGAAATTCCCCAAAAATTTTAAATTGCATTTCCTACCATTGACGTCACTTCTGAAAACCTTCCTGAGGCACCCCTATTATCCACGAGTTTTCAAATTAGACCTAGGGGTAGTTTCAAAACAAATTTCCAGATAAATGTCAAAAATGACAATTTTCAAAGTCTGAAATTCCCCCAAAAATTTTTAATTGCATTTTTGACCATTGACATCACTTCCGGCAACCTTCCTGAAGAACCTCTATTATCCACAAGTTTTCAAATTATACCTAGGTGTGGTTTCAAAAATAATTTCCAGATTAATGTCAAAAATGAAAATTTTCAAAGTATCAAAGTCCCCAACAAATTTTACATTGCATTTCTGTCTATTGACATCACTTCCGACAACCTTCCTGAGGCACCCTTAATATACACGAATTTTCAAATTACACCTAGGGGTAGTTTCGAACAGATTTTCCTGTTAAATGTGAAAAATGACCATTTTCAAAGTATCAAAGACCCAAAAAAATTTCCATTTGCATTTCTGACTATTTATATCAATCCCCACGACCTTCCTGAGGCACGTCTATTATCCACATGTTCTCAAATCAGACCTAGGGGTGGTTTTAAAAAGAATTTCTAGATAAATGTCAAAAATTACCATTTTCAAGGTATCAAAGTCCCCAAAAAATTTTAAATTGCACTTCTGACTATTGTCATCATTTCCGACAACATTTCTGAGGCACCCCTATTATCCACGAGTTTTCAAATTAGACCTAGGGGTAGTTTCAAAACAAATTTCCAGATAAATGTCAAAAATGACAATTTTCAAAGTATCAAGTCTCCAAAATATTTTAAATTGCATTTCTGACATTTATCTAGAAATTATTTTTGAAGCCAGCCCTAAGTCTAATTTAAAAACTTGTAGATAATAGGGTGGCCTTACTTATTTTTTTGGGACTTTGATACTTTCAAAATTGTCTTTTTTGACATTTATCTCGAAATTCTTTTTGGAACCACCCCTAGGTCTAATTTGAAAACTTGTGGAGAATGGGGTTGCCTTAGGAAGGTTGCCGGAAGTGATGCCAATAGTCAGAAATGTAATAAAAAATTTTTAAGGGACTTTGATACTTTGAAAGTTGTCATTTCTGGTATTTATCTGGAAATTCTTTTTGAAACCAGGCCTAGGTCTAATTTGAAAACTTGTGAATAATATGGGTGCCTCAGGAAGGTTATAGGAAGTGATGCCAAGAGTCAGAAATGCAATTATAATTTTTTTTAAACTTTCATACTTTGAAATTTTTCATTTTTGACAGTTATTTCCAAATTCGTTTTGAAACCACCCCTATGTCTGATTTGAAATCTTGTTGGCGAAAGTGATGTCAATGGTCAGAAATGCAATTTAAAATTTATTGGGGACTTTGATACTTTGAAAATTGTCATTTTTGACATTTATCTGAAAATTCTTTTTAAAACCACCCCTAGGTGTTATTTAAAGCCTTGTGGATAATAGCGGTGTTACGTTCGTACTATTTTATTAAGTTCCTGTTTTCATTTAACCTGGTGCCCTTGTCATAAGGAACCTGAGATACTAACCCAGTGAACCCCAGTTCACTGGGTTAGTATTCACTAAAGTATTAGTATTCACTAAAGAGTCGCTTGGAAGGCATATCTCAATGTGCATGTGAATACATTATATACGCACATTGCATGTGCATGGCTACACATGTAAACAGGGATCAAGAGGTCGGTTCTCTCTACCATCCACACGAATATCGCTTCCCACCACTAAGCAATAAGAGTACCTCCTACCACTTCTCTGTTGAGTACCCCCCGCACCATAATTCTGTTTCTTCTCAATCTGAAAACCCAATAAGAATTCAGAACATTCCCTACTCCTAAAATCGTGCATCTTTAACATTCCTTACTCTAAAAATTGCGCGTCTTTAATTACTAATCAATAAACAGATCTGTCTCTTCTTCCAAGTAAATCGTGGTTCCCACCACTGAAATTTTTCCACTCAAGTAAAACGTCATATTTCCTAATCCAATAAGAAATTAATCTTCTCCTACTCTTAAACGACCCCATACCTTCCACATTTATTAGAAGCCAACGAAACAATAGGCAATTCCCTACTCTCATTTTATTTCTATTCACACTATCTATCCCCCACTAATTATTGCCACTACTCATTTCCCACTCTTACGGACCCCAAATTTCGGCTATTAAGACCCGTGCATCTCCAGGAGAAGCGTGTCGCCGTTTTATACTGATTCAAGTAAACACTCGCCTACGTTTATAGAACACGGGAGTCCCGTCAGTTTTACCGACATCCAGTTTCTCATCCCTCCAAAAACGGTGTGTTCAAAGCGTTTTTGCCGAGTCCGAGTTCTCACACGAGAAACCATAAGTTAAATAAAATCGCTGTACAAGTCCTCGTAAAATAAAGTAGGTGTAGAGTCCATAGTTACTGTAAATTGACGTAATTACGCCTTTCCAAACCAAGGGTTTAAAATCCTTTGCCTTAGTAGCCTAGCCCTTGTACTTTGAAAACAAAGACAATTCGAGAACTATGCTACCGGTAACTGAGCGCTCGCTACGATCATTTCAGTATGAACCGAATTTCGAACCAACCTCACGCAAGTCTACATTGTATGTTAGTTATAAGTTGATTTTAGAATATAATTGTTATATTATTTATGCAATTCTACCATATTTCTTTCTTTCTACTCCTTTCCTTTGAAAATACTGTCACAACGGATCCCGTGGATCCGACGAAAAAACGTCCCCACATAAATAATTAATAACAAGCGTTACCAACTTGTTTTCGAAAAATCAATACCTCCGAAGTGTAATAAAATATCTCGACCACGCGTGACGATTTCTCTGAATAAGCGGGAGTCTCTGTTCAGCAAGTGACACTTTCAGTGACACTTATCGCGCTTTCGACTTCGCCATTCCTTTTAAACAAGTCTATTCCATAACACCCTCAATATTTTGACTACGAAACGTGACAAGCGGTGCCTCAGTAGGGTTGTCGGAAGTTTTGTCAATAGTCAGAAATGCAATTAAAAATTTTTTGGGGACTTTGATACTTTGAAAATTATCATTTTTGACATTTATTAGGAAATTCCTTTTGAAACCACCCCTAGGTCTAATAAGAAACCTTGTGGACAACAGGGGTGCCTCAGGAAAATTGTCGGAAGTGATGTCAATAGTCAAAAATGCAATTTAAAATTTTTGGGTGACTTTGATATTTTGACAATTGTCATTTTTAACATTTATCTGGAAATTCTTTTTGAAACCACCCCTAGGACAAATTTGAACACTTTGTAGAAGTTTCAATATAATTTTTTTAGCAACTGAAGGATCCACCAGGAGAATGTTCCAGCAACCTCAATTTTTTTTGTGGAATTTATGTTGATAGCATGGAAGTGGACTTCAATTCAAAATATGTTTCTTCCGCATCAAAGTACATATTACAGAACAAACCATGCCATCCTTATGCCAATATGCCTTCACACTTTAAACGTAGATTCCAATTAAAGACAT
Source organism: Euceroptres primus (assembly GCA_037177015.1). Classification (NCBI taxonomy): domain Eukaryota; kingdom Metazoa; phylum Arthropoda; class Insecta; order Hymenoptera; family Figitidae; genus Euceroptres; species Euceroptres primus. The sequence continues at coordinate 18,475 of JBAGKK010356990.1, forward strand.
TTTGGTTCAGAGAACGTTCTTTTGACGGATGCTTTAACCGTTCAGTGAAGATAGGAATAGAGAAGACACGGAGGGCGTTTGAGTGTAACTTTGATTGCGGGGAAAGACGCCATAGGGATAGGTTAAGTTCCAGAACCAGCCACCAGGTTCTCTGGTTCTGCCTCGAGCCAGAAATCTCACGCATGAGAAGTAAGTTGTAGTGGTGAGATCTATGCTTGGATTTAGGGACCCACTGAAACGTCCACGTGCTTACAACTCGAGCTGTATGCCCCTTCCCCTCCTTCAACAGTTTTTCAGATTGACCTGTACCGTTCAGTGAAGTACTTTCTCGCCTTTTCCTTTGAATTCAGTCGCCACTAACACTTTTGTATTCACTAATAGGTCCCTGAGATTATTCTTTTTCAAAAGGTCAAAAAAAGTACTCTGATTACGAAAATTTGGGTAGGTTTTCGAAATCTGGGTCAATTTTTGTTTAAACAATTTTTTTAACAATTTCATTATTTATTCACAAAAA
>JBAGKK010357093.1:0-18979 GCA_037177015.1 Euceroptres primus
AACAATTTAGCAAAGTTTCATCAAAATCGGTGACATAAACTTTTTCGACCTGGTACACTTGACGTGGATTGCCCCGTATACGTATACGTAACTATCGCAAGTGCACTTTATCACAAAAAAAATATCTTTGTAATTTTGTGCTTCCAGCTGCCGCCGAAAGATGGCGCTACTGGTCAGTTTGCAACAGTCCGTAACTGCTCAGTCGGTAAGATCGAGCACAGACACGAATCCATGATAAAGTCGGCAAGGCGGGCCCCTGTTTTACCGACCGAGCCGGCTACAAGTGTTATGTGTTGATGGCGCTCGTGGGATCGGGGATTCCCCTGAGATCTTGAAACTTCTAGAAACATAGTTGGCCTTTGTGAGCTAGGGGATTCTCGAAATTTCTAGAAATTTCGATGTGATCTCTGACGAGTTTCTGTACATCGATGTTTCTAGAAGTTTCTGGAGCTATTGCTGTTGATGTTTTCTTTGTCGTTAAAGTTTCTAGCAGCATCGATATTAGATGTAATCTGTGAGGACTTTACAGGAAAAGTCAAGTCTTAGCTTCCACTTATAATGTGACATATGCAAAATTCAATGCATCGAGCCTTTCAGAAATTTCTTTGTAGACGAGGTGATCTCTTACGATTTTCTGATGTCTCGAGCTTTCCAGAAATTTCTTTGTAGACGTGGTGATCTTCGACGATTTTCTATACAACGAATTTTCGAGAAGGCTTGAGACATAAAGAAAGAAGTATGGATACAGGATATGAGTTCTAGTGATTATGCTAGGAAAGATCCATCGATGGCTTCTAGACGGTTCGACTCACTAGCTGCCAACGGCGCTGGAAAACACATGCCTGCATCAAGTTTCTAGAACCACCTATATTGGATGCGTAATCTTTTCCTTAATTCTAGAATGAACGATCGACGTTTGTAGAGATTTCGATGCATGGAATCTCAAAAGCAGTAAGCCCCTTATAGAAAGTTTGACCGTTCTTTTTCGAATTTAGATAAAGATATATAAGGCCGCGCAGTTGAGTTCTTCAACATTTAGCGGTATGCTTTACCGGAGTAGGCTACTATGACACATGCGGATGCGTACTACCGTTTGGTTGTAAATAGGGCTGCGCAGTTGAGTTATATGGTACATATAGCTGCGCAGTACACTTTTAAGACAGTTCTGGATGTGCAGTAGATTTACATGATACAAATGGCTGCGTAGTACAGTTTGGTGGTATATATGACTGCACAGTGGAGTTATGTCACATATCCAGCTGCGCAGTACACTTCTAGGACACTTACGGATGCGCAGTAGACTTCTATGATACACGTGGCTGCGCAGTGAATTTTGGTGGTATATATGGCTGCGCAGTAGAGTTCTGCTACATATACAGCTGCGCAGTGCATTTCTACGATACTTACGGATGCGGAGTAGTATTTTATAGTACATAAGGCTGCGCAGTATACTTATATAACATACGAGACTGTAAGGGATTATTTCAGGGGTTCTACGCTAAGATAAATGTCTATTCATTCAGAAATTTCTGTCTGGCCGATATCTCTGAAGATTTTCTATACATCGAAGTTTCTGGACAGGGTTATTGTTTTCGAGATTTCCTGTATCGAAATATCTAGAAACCTAATATATTCCATAAAAATGAATCAAAGTTTCTATAAGGTACTAGAAGTATCGATATTGGATCTAATATTTACCTAAATTCGAGAAAGAATGATCAAAGTCTCTAGAAGGTGATGTTGCTCGACGAGTGTGTAAAACTTGTTCCCATTATCGAGGAAGCTTTAACCCTGTTTTCGTCGTCCTCGTCTGGAAACATACAGCTGGATAAAGTCAACAAATGGAAAAATGAGTGTATGTTGTGTCTAAAGACTGTGAAAAAAGACCTTATTAGAAAAACACCACCACTGACAATAAATCAAAAACGGAAATGCTTAAATATAATCGAAAAATTAACATGTCTTCAGGCCCGTTTTGATTTGCTCGGTAAAAAAGGAAGTGGTGTGCAGAATAAGGGACCAAAGCGTGATGACATCAGCAACCGAGTGACATGCACCGACGTTGACAAAGCATTTGATAGAAGAATAATGACATGAGTTGTAGCCAACTTAGTTCAAAAAGATGTCCTCGCCTTCCTGAATGATGCTGAAAGACTATTTATTTCTCATGTCGGCAAGGCCTTGCGTGAACACGGGGCTTTAAAAGTGAACGCTGTGCTACTTACGTACTATCTGAAGATTGGCAAAGAGACGCCTGAGGAGAAGAACTTGAAGTTTCAAAATGAAGAAATATACTATACAGCAGATTTAAAACTCTGGTTTAAAAACTCTGCAAGATATCCGATTTTGAAAGAAATGGAAGATTTTGAGAAAAAAGACTCAGAATGGACCTTACACTCAATTATACAACTTTCAGTGAACATCAATGAGCTATACTATCAGCCATGTATCCACCTGAGAGTAAAGAAAGCACTGAACGTGTATCCAGATATACTCAACACAAAGATAAATTAGATTTTTCAGGTATCAAGTTCCCTGTTGCACTAAAAGATGTGAAAAAATTCGAAGGACAAAATGATATCGCAGTGAACATGTATGATCTGATTAAATATAAGAAGAATACATTTACAGACATTTACATTTACAGAAGAGGAATCTCCACTGAACCTTCTCTGAATAGATGAAGATTACGTAAATGAAGAGAGTAGTGATGAAGAAGGGGATTATTAGGATAGCAAGACTCAGTCATTCAATTTTCATTACGTATGGATAAAGGATCTTTCTACACTAGTCAGCATACAACTATCTGCAAAGAAAAACAGAAAATATATTTGTGATCGATGTCTGCACTATTTTTCATCTGAAGGAAAGTTGATGGCTCACAGTGAAGATTGCAAAAAATTGAATAACTGCAAAATTGAATTGCCGACACCTGGAAAAAAAATTATCGAGTTCAAAAACTTCAAGTACAAAGAGAAGGTTTCTTTCATTATTTATGCAGACTGCGAGTCCCTGCTAAAACCCGTGAAAGACCAGGGAAGAGGATCAAATACTGAGGTGTTCCAAAAACATGAGGTTTGTGACATCGAATATTACCTCAAGTGCAGTTATGACGATTCGCTATCGTTCTACGAGTCCTGCCCTGAAGATGTGGAACCCGCAAAGTGGTTTGCTCTTGAATTGCTGAAGATAGCAAACACATGTGACGAAATACTTACATCTACAGTTCCCATGCAGAAACTGACCTCAAAGCAGCCGAAAGTCTTCACTGAATCCACAATCTGTCATATGTACGGAAAGGCTCTACATCCGCCGATGAAAAAAGTGTGCGATCATTGTCATCTGACAGGTTTGTACCGCGGTCCGGCGCACGAACATTGTAACCTAGATTATCAATATTCGCGAACCATACCTGTTGTGTTTTACAACTTAAGTGGGTACGATGCTCATTTTGTCATTCGGGACGTTGCTACACAAATTGATGGTAAAGTTAAAGTATTAGCATTAAATACAGAAAAGTATATTTCATTCACAAAGTATGTTCAGGAAACTCAAATCACATTCAGGTTTATAGACTCATTTCGACTCATGGACTCTTCCTTGGAAAAATTAGCGTCGTACCTCACTAGCTATAAAATTGTTAGAGCAGTCTTTTCCGATATCGAAAGAGAAAAAATTGAGCTTCTCATGAGGAAAGGTGTTCTTCCTTACGAATACCTTGACTCGAGAGAGAAACTAAAAGAATGTCAGCTTCCACCAGAAGAAAAATTCTATAGTACTTTGAATGACTCATCAATCTCTGATGAGGATTATGCACATGCACAACAGGTATGGTCTGCGTTCAATCTGAAAAATCTCGGCGAATATGTAAAACTGAAGATGAAGACAGATGTACTGCTTTTGTCTGATGTCTTCGAAAGTTTCCGAGAACAATGTCTCATTACTTACGATCTTGATCCCGCACACTACTACACGACTCCTGGCTTGACCTAGGATGCCATGCTTAAATTTACAGGTGTAAGACTAGAACTCCTCACCGACGTTGATATGTTGCTGATAATTGAGAATGGCAAGAAGGGTGGAGTGATTCAATGCCCAAACAGATATGCGATTGCCAACAATAAGTATATGACAGTTTTCAACGAAAATCGGGAGATAATCTACATCGTATATTTTGATGCAAATAACCTGTACGGTTGGGTAATGGGACAACCGCTCCCTTATGGTGGATTCGAGTGGGTTAAGAATTTAGAAAATTTTGATTTCATTGTTCCTGATGATTTACCCATTAGCTATATATTAGAAGTAGATTTGGATTATCCACCTGAACTCCATGACGTACACAATGACTTGCCGTTCTGTCCAGAACACTCGAAACCACCAGGGTCAAGCCATGAGAGTTCTGTCCACTACACTCGAAACCACGAGGTTCCAGCCAGGAGAAGCTCCTAACTCAAACTTGTAAAAATTCACAGAGTTATTAAATTTAATCAATCCACATGGCTTAAGGATTATATTGATCTCAATACTAAACTCCGAACAAACGCTAAGAATGAATTTGAAAAGAACCTGTTCAAACTAATGAATAATGCGGTTTAGGGGAAAACAGTAGACAACGTACGAAAACATGTTAATGTGGAAATCTTGACAAAGTGGGAGGGTAGATATGGAGCTGAAGCCCTCATCTAGTGGCTATTGAATTAAGGAAAGCTCAAGTCTTGTTCAATAAACCGATCTATATTGGGCTTTCGGTGCTTAATGTATCTAAAATCCTGATCTATGACTTCCGCTACGGCTACATGTGTAAAAAGTATGGTAACATTCGTAAACTATTATACACCGATACGGATAGTTTCATATATGAAGTTAAATGTGCTGAAATTTATGCTGATAAGCAAGAGGATATAAAAAACAATATATGTCAATTTGATACGTCAGACTATCCTCAAGACAATGTTTTCGGAATGCCGGAAGCCAACAAGAAAGTTTTGGGTTTAATAAAAGACAAATTTTCAGGACAAATTATTACGGAATTTGTTGGCTTGCGGAGCAAGATGTACAGTATTCGCGTGAACAGTGAAGACTTTGTTAAAAAGGCAAAAGGGGTGAAAGCTGCCGTTGTAAAGAAATCAATCACCTTCGATGACTATATTGAATGCCTACGAATCTCGATTTTACAATCCAGAACACAATATGTAATCAGATCGAGTTTTCATAACGTTGAAACCATTAAACAAATAAAAATTGCGCTGAGGCCTTTTGACGACAAGCGCTTATTATTAAAAAATAGTACTCATACTCTCGCGTGGGGTCATTACAGTATTTATCAGAATATAACTGAATAAAAGACAATATGCTTCTTATTTATCAAAACCTTACATCTAGTTTGTACAAGCGTAGAAGTAATATAAATTTAACACACAAGCTCATAGTTACTTTAACATACATTTCTTCATCGTTGGTTCAGTACTGATTCATCGTTGTTTTAACATTGGTTCAACGTTGGTTCAACGTCGATTTAACATTGGTTCAACGCTGGTTTAACATTGGTTCACCGTTGGTTCGTCGTTGATTCAACGTTGGTTCAACATTGATTCATCATTGGTTAGTCGTTGGTTTATTATTGGTTCTACATTGAATATAGTTAATTCAACATTGCACAAAGTTGATTCAATATTTTATAAAAGTGGATTACAAATCTGATTTATCTATCCAGCTGTTGTGTGAACTATAAAATCCCAACCACTTTACAAATAATTTGTTGCCACGCTTCTTGATTACTTTTTTCACAAGGTATACGTCTGGATGCTTAACTTTGAGAAGTTCTTGTTCATAGAATCCACCAGCAATAGGTTGATTTTGGTAGTCCTTGAGCTTGTAAGTCACTGGTTTCGTCGACATAACTCGATCCACAGTAAATATCTCTGTCGTCCAATTGGGTGTATATCCTTTTTCAAAAACGTGCCTGTACTTGCTTACTCGAACTCTGTCACCAACTTTGAACTTTGTCCTTTTCCTGGGTATAGCTCTTAGTTTTTTAAAGCGTTGCATCAGCTCCTCTTCGTCTTCAGCAGTGACATCTATTGGCTTTATACCGATTGATCGATGTTTGGTATTGTTGAACTTGGATATGAGAGCAGGTAAAATGTCTATCCACTTTCAAGCTAAATTGTGGCCTTATTCTTGAGTGTGCGATTAAATCTTTCACAGATCGATGCCTTTAGATTACTATGCGTTGAGTAGAGCTTGATGCCGTATTTTTACATGAGATTTTTAAAATCTGAATTATAAAACTCTTTGCCATGGTCAGTGTGTAAATTTTTTGGTACAAGACCTTGCAACAGTATAGACTGCATTGCTGAAGTTACATCTGGCCTACTTTTGCTTTTAACAGGAATAGCCCAGGCGTACTTGGAGAAAATATCTATAACGGTAAGTAAATACTTGTAGCTATTATTCTCGTGGGCATAGGGTAGCATTTCAACCAAATCTGCTTGCCACGTCTCGTCTATACCACGCATTTGGACTCGACGACGCAGATAATTCTTTCTAGCAGGTTTATGCAGTTCTGTGACTACTGCTAATTTTTTTTTGTTTATTTTCAAGTGCGTTTAATTGAGCGTCCAACTGAGCAATGAGTTCAGTGTTATGGGCTGACAAATCTTTTTGGGTGTCAATCTGCAGGTCTTTTAGTTTTTCGTTGATTGATTCTTCAAGTATACGTATCACCAAATTATTATTATCAATCTCTGTTCTCATAGATGATGTGACTTGATACACTGCACGTATCTCATTTTGTGCAATGTGCTGTACAAGTCCCAAATTGACTGCGTCGTATTGTTCTTTGGCCTCGCTAACGTTACAAACTCTCTTGTCGTCTACGTCGTGATGGCCGTCGGAGATGATCTTAAATCCAACACCAGGAGGATCACGGCTTGCTGCAGCGGTTCGATCCAGATGATTTTCAAACACGTCGATACTCATCGTAATACTGACGATATTCTTAGAAGCACGCTCTTAATATATGATTTCAGCTTCCTGCAGTTCATCAATGATTGATATAATTTCATTGTCGTGACTCGGGGTTCTTGCTGCTTGAGACGCTAGGAGCATTTGTAGCAATCAAAATTTCCTTATAATGGTTTCGGTCGTAGGCGCTTATCTAGGAATCTTCTAGATTTTGTTTAAACAACAGTTCAAGCAATCCGACAGTCTTGAGATACTGTTTACCATCAACTTTAATATATTGTTGTTCAAAAGTAATGGCTTTATCACCAATCATAAGGCTACCACCACTGAGCTTACGCACACCATAAACCATATCCAAATACTGCTTCCTATTTTGTTGCAGCATTCTGAGAAATTTGTTTGTCAAAACTCATAATTATCAGCAGGCTCACTCGCGACATCTTCTTGAAGCATAGTTTTATCTTGTTATTCTTCATCGTCAGCAGTCATGAAGGAAGCGTTATCATCTTTCATCTCCTCCTCTTTGTCATCTTTCTTTAATAGTTCATTTTGCTTAACTTCGCTCTTTATTGATTGATTCGACATCTCAACTAGTTTTTGCAATGGCATGACGATTGGCTTAAATGTTTTATTTCTTATTTGTTCAGCAGCTTCTTTACCCAGTTTGAGCATTTGATGTTTACGGATTTGATGGAGCACCTCTTCCTCCTTGTGAAACTTTGACATGTTGCTGCACTGATATCTCAATCTAGACTGGCGATATTGCTACAAACTAACTTGTATTTATGTAGTAACGAAGCAATCAAATCCTTTTCTGTATCTGGCCTCATTCAGATCACTGTCTTTATCTATTAAAACAAATCCATATTTGTTAGTATTCCAACATGCTGCGCACAAGTCTCGGAATTGATAATAGGTCATGTCAGTATTAACATGATCGTCATACACATGTCTCAGATTTCTTTCATCCTGTCTGAATAGTACTAACAGATTAACATTATTTCTCAGAAGATATTTGGGAATACGAGCGTAGGTCTGGCACAAATAAAAACAGTCAAGATGCGCGTGTCAACCCATGCAGAAGAAGGCTCGAATATTGTCCTGTTTCTTACATGCAACATCATCAAATATAATGATGGAATTTGGTTGAGCTTCACCCGGTGATACGACATTCTCATGCTCACTGAATGAAAAATAGTCAACGCCGTCTATTTTGTTCAACACCTTTTCCAAGAATGTGTACTTTGGCTGCTTGAGTGATTTTGAGTAGACGTAGACGTTATCAAATCTCTGTCCATTTGGGTGTAGAATTATAGCAAGTAAGGCGTTAGTTTTGCCGCAATTGGACGGGCCACAAAACACTGCACGAATGCTGTCTGGTAGTAAACTGCCATGACGCTTCACCCTTTTCTTTTGTTGTTGAACAAGAGCGTCAAAGTTGGCAACCGGAAGCTTAACGGGTTGTGACCTGAACCGCATCTTGACTTCAACTGTTGTTGAAGCTATAAATACGACACTTATATAGCTTTTAGGTCAGTTGGGTGCTGATCTCCGTACAGTGAAGAATGATTGGGCAGCGTAAAGCGAACAAAGTGTCACGCCGTCATCATCGAGGTAAAGGTCCAGGTACTAAACTATCCAAACGACTTGCTAGAGGAGATCTTGGTGTCAATCCTTTAGACGCAGCGTGTAAAGAACACGACATTGCATACTCGCAAAATCGTGAAAACGTTGAAACAAAAAACGCTGCAGATCGTGTACTAGCCAGTAAAGCTTGGCAGCGTGTTTTTGCTAAAGACGCTGGAATTGGTGAGAAAGCGGCAGCACTGACAATAATTAACGTGATGAATGTCAAAGAGAAACTCGGCATGGGGTTGAAGAAGAAACCTATTTCAAAGAGGAAACCTATTTCGAAAAGGAAACCTAGTTTGAAGAAGAAACCATCTGCAGAAAATAAACTAATAGCCTTTAAAAAGGTTGTGAATGCAGCTAAAAGAGCAATGAAACGAAGCAGTGATGCAAAAGTGGCCATCAAGTCTGCAATTAGAGGTGCACAGCAAGCTGTTAAAAATGTAGGTGATAAACATAAAGTGAAAAATCCACGTGTTCTACCAAGCCCTTTGAAAGTCGGTGGTGTTTTGCCACTGATTCCAATTTTTGCTGGACTCTGTGCTCTTGGAGCTCTTACTGGTGGGGCAGCAGGTGTGGCTAAGGTGGTAAACGATGCTAGCGTAGCTAAACAACAACTGGCAGAAGCTCAACGACATAATAATGCAATGGAGGCTATTGGTCTAAGAAAAGGTTTACACCTAAAACCTTACAGAAAAGAATTAGGTCTTTATATGAAACCTTACCGAAAAGGACAGGGATTTCATCTAAGACCAGTGTCAAAAACCTTGTAGTGAAGCTACCTCACCATGCTCTCACTAATACCGATCTGTTCAAGTATGCTAAAGCTCTAAAGATTACACATTTTCGTTGAGTATTTATGCGTAATCAACTACCAGTGAAGAGTCGCAAGAAAATTGAATCAGCTATTGTCAATCTTGATGATAGTTACGGCCCTGGTACCCACTGTGTAAGTTATCGAACGATCGGTGATAATGTCCTATACTTTGACAGTTACGGTAATCTTCGTCCACGATTGGATCTTGTAGATTATATCGGTGTTGGTAGCGTAATAAAGTACAATCATGACAGATATCAGGACTATGACAGTGTTGAGTGTGGACACTTGTGCTTAAAATTTCTATGTGAACAGCTGCATATAAAAGATAAATACTGCCTATATAAGATTGTGTTATGAACTGAATAAAGTCAGTATAGAGAAGAACACTATCATGGATGAATCATTTACTCTCGCGATAACAGGAAGCTCTTCTGTAATAGACGCAGAGTCCTTTCAACCAATAGAACTCTTTCCTCATGAAAACTATGCGCTTCGACTCGTTAAACTGGTCACATTTAATGCGATTCCTAATGTTGATACTGGAAAGAATAAACTTTATGTTGGTGATCGAGTGGTGATTATACCTACTGGCAGCTATGAGGTTAAAGACATTGAGAGTTATATCCAGAAGGCTCTAGCAGTTGATGGCATCAAAATACACATCAAGCCAAATAATAATACATTACGCAGCGAGATAAAGTGTGATTGTGAAGTGAACTTTCAACCAGACGATTCTATTGGACGATTGTTGGGATTCGCACTACGTGTTCTCAAAGCCAATAAGACTCATACTTCTGATCTAACTGTGGCTATTCTCAAAGTGAACGCTCTACGAGTTGAGTGCAATATCACTACGGGAGCTTACATCAACGAGCGCAAAGTGTATACAATTCATGAATTTTTTCCTGTTGTACCACCAGGATATAAGATTGTTAAAGTCCCATCACACGTCATTTACCTTCGAATCGTCGTGAAGACAATACATCAAATTCAGCTCCGCATAGTTAATCAGGACGGAGACTTGGTGAATTTACGAGGAGAGAGTATAACAATACGTCTTCATGTTAAATCATCATAATGGGTATCGTGTACAACCGCAAAGGAGAGAGTAAATAAGAGAGTCATCATGCCAAACACAAGTCAGTTCTCGAGCAGCAACGAAGGCGTTAACACCTCAGAACGTGCTCTTTCTGACGCAGCTTGGCCTAAAGATCAAACCTCGTGGAAAAAGAGATTGAAATCTCAATTCAAAATATTTGTCATCTCCTTCTGTTGCAACAAAATGGAAGAAATACTAAACATTCAAGCACCAGTGAGATTTGATGAATCTATAGCTAGCTATGAGATTCATACACATCAGCCTTATGTCTCATCGTCATTCAATAACAGCGATGAAATTTGCATCGCACTCCAGCATCAAGATTTTTGTATACTACCCAGCAAGAGTTCACTGCACGTGTATGGAAGACTAAGAAGGGCTGATGGAACTACAGCCACTACTACTACAAGTCTAGTGAGCAACGCCGTCTGCTATCTGTTTGATGAAATTCGTTATGAACTCAATGGAATTGAGATTGATCGATGCAAAAACGTCGGTCTAACTAGAACCATTAAAGGCTATCTCTCACTCACCCGTGGACAAAGTTATTTTATGGAGAATGCAGGATAGCTTGACATGAAAGAAACAAGACTCAAGGACAAGCTCAAAATGTGTGCGAACTTCAATTTCCTTTCAGCGTTTGATATTTTCAGACATCGCTGGGTTGGTTTCAAAATCCAAAATATTGCTCGCTGTCGTTCTTTTCAACGCTGGACTTCTACAAACGTCGTAGGGTTGAATTCAAATTTCGAGCAGTAGGCATTCGAGTGAGTAGTCATTATGATTAACAGCGTCAGTGCTAGAACTAGAAGTGTATAGAAAATTGTCAGAGATCACCACATCTACAAAGAAATTTCTGGAAAGCTCGAGACATTGAATTTTGCATATGTGACATTATAAGTGGAGGCTAAGGCTTGATTTTTTCTGTAAATTTCGCAAAAATTTATCGATGCTGCTAGAAACTTTAACAACAAAGAAAACATCAACAGTAATAGCTCCAGAAACTTCTAGAAACTTCGATGTATAGAAACTCGTCAGAGATCACATCGAAATTTCTAGAATTTTCGAGAATCCCCTAGCTCACATAGGTCAACTATATTTCTAGAAGTTTCAGGATCTCAGGGAAATCCCCGATCCCACGAGCGCCATCAACACATAATGCTTGTAGCCGGTTCGGTCGGTAAAACTGGGACCCGCCTTGCCGACTTTGTCATAGATTTGTGTCAGTGCTCCACCTCATTGACCGAGCAGTTAACGACTCTTGGGAACTGACCAGTGGCGCCATCTATCGGCGGCAGCTGGAACTACGTAGTAGTGCCACAGAATCCGCCTAGCTATACTACTGACCAATTTCGCTTTGTACTGAATCAAAATTAGTTACGAGTTTCTGTAGAAATTTTATCATGAAAATTAAAATAAAAAAAGACCTTGGAAAAGTTATTTAATCTGTACTTTTCGAAATAAAAATTTCATTTTTCTGGCTAGAGTTATTAAGGAAAGAAGCAATCCACAAGCAGTGACACCTTACTTGGTTTAGTATATGGGTGATTCTCCATAAGGAAGGCACTTTTGGGTCCAAGAGATAAATTATTTAAACCATTGGTAATATCAATATGAAACTCGTCAAAAATCTTTATTTTAGAACTTCATAACCTGATTTAGGATAAAAAAACTGGCTTATAAAATCATAAACCAGAATAAAATAACACGAAATACCCGAAAAATGGTTTTGGAGCAGGTCCACAAATACGCGAGGCTTACTTTAGAATCATATAGTGAATGTAAACTAAACTGTTTTCAAATTATTGATTGATGGTCTTGGAAAGTTACTCAAACTGTACAATTTTCAGTTTTAATATTTTAATTTTATTATAAGATGCATAACAATATATATTAAAATATGAGTGTCTCCGAAAATTTTGTGAAGGTTTCGACAATAGGCATATTGCTATAGTTTAACTGTTATGATTAATTTTCTGAGTCCGGCTTTGTGATAAAATTGGAGAAGAAACCTCTCGCTACTCACGTCATCAAAGCTTTATGAATAGAAATATGTACTTACTTTGAAAACCACGAAAAGTGCAAGGAAAACGTAGCGTATTTTTATTAGTATCCATTGTCGTACCTCGTGATATCTTTTATATTTCTCATTAAAATAGAATGAATCAACTGCAAAAATGTCAAGTGAAAAGTAATAAAACAATTTTCCAAAGGGTTTTATGATTCATTCTGTTTTTAGTCTGTGGAATAATTTTTTCTTGTTGTTAGCTATTGTCAAAACCATACTTTTGAATCCCAGGAGTGAACTGATAGAAAATTTTACCCGTCTAATAAAATTTTGCACAAAAATCATTTAAAAGATGATTTTGTGAAAAACTGATTTTAGTTTGGTTGTACAAGTAACAAAGTGATGAAGTGACAAAAATTTTATGAATTTTAAAAATAATTTTTTTTTATTAAAAAAAAGTATTAAAACATTTAAAAATTTTATTTTCCTTTCTCTTGTACCAGGTAACAGTTTCTAATCTTTTTAATTCTTACTTGCTGAAATTCTAGAACATTTTCTTATTCTTTGAAAAAATAAACCATAGTTACACGAGAGTTAATAATGCATGAAGTCAAAAAGTCCTAGAAGCATTTGAAATATATTTTAAGCGTGACTGCATTCAGGAATTCTTTTTATGATGCTGATACATCTAATTATAGCAAAAAACAATGATTTGAACACATGTTTTACTTTAATTTTACTTTTTCCAAAAGTGCACTTTGTATGGAGAATCACCCATATAAAGAAACTTCAAACCTCTCCTATCAAGCGTGCGTGGAATTGTTTATACAAACTATATAAGTTTATATAAGTTTGTATAAGTTTATATAAACTTATATAAATGTACGTAATAGTGCTAGGTTTATGTATGCATATAATTATAGTTAGGTTAAGTTAGGTACCAATATAGTGTGTAATCTCTGTGAGTGAATTTAAAAGTAGGTTTTCGTGTACCAACCGCCAAAGTATCTATTTGTCTTTGTCCATCAAAGGTTATGCTTTTCTCCACTTCTGAAGTGCAAATCCTTTTAGCGGAGTGAATAATTTTTCATATAGTGGTTTTCAGATTTTCGTATTCTTTTTATCAGAATTCGAAAAGATTCTTTTTTGTTAGTGCTACATCTTTTCCATTTATTCAAACGAAAATATCAACTTTTCCGGTTGAAAAGCGCTATATCAATTTTTGATAAGAATACCACTTTTTCCCTATTCTGAAAGAGTAATATACGAAATTTTAATTCAGTTTTATTATTTATTCTAATAAAAAGTCTCTCAGTGTAATAACATATTTTTATAATATGCTTTCCCCTCTTTGAAATTTATTTTTTGAAGATGAAAATAGAATCATGACTGAGAACTCTAAGCTGAAAAAATAACGTTAGAACTAGAGACGTGGTGGGTTTTAATCAAATGAATGCAGAACCCTGACGTGCCATAACCTTTTCCAGGATTAGTAGAGAAACCTTTCAACGCTTGCCAACTTCTTAAGAGTTCTAAATCCTTTTAAAATTCTGTTTCGAGAGGTTCTTCAAGGCAGAAGGTTATTACCTCATAAACCAGAGCACGATGCTCGCCCAGAAGAGACTTTTGAATCGGAATCAAAATGATCTCCAATTTAAAACTTATCTCATCTTGATGTCACTTCATCGTCAGGAGAAAAATAAATTTAGCTCATGATTTTTATGAAAAAAAATCTAGCTGATGATTTTTATGAATTTATGTAGAAGTGTTAAAAATCTTCGTAGATAGTATATTTCCATAAAATTTTTGGGCTGTGCGAGAGAGATTCAATGTTGAATGATTGAATTGAGTGTACTTCTTTATCAAGGCTTTTAATACCAATGAAAGTGGCCAGGCACAGGTAACTAAATTAACCCACTTCTACCTCTCGTGGGGTTCTTTGAACGTGGCATGGGAATTGAATGCGAATCAGTTATGTCAATTGGCCTCAACAAAGTAATGAATGGTAATTCAACCACCGATTCACTCGTCCATCTATCTCTTCGTTCATTTTGTTCAATCCTCTGCAATTTCGTATTCCCCTGTTTTCTATGTCTCCTATTTATTAATCAATTCCTTTTTGAAGTGGCAAATTATTTAACTTCATAAGTAATTTTCAAACAAGGAAATTTCAATATTTTACTGATACCGTAGAGTGGGTCTACTAGATACATCTTTTACGTATTTTTAGAGGTTTTTTTTAACTTTACGCACAAGAAAAATTTCTCCAGATTTTTCATTTTTACAGACAGTTATAGAGGACTCAATTCTGAAGAGAAATCAACCATTTTTAGATTTTTGAATTATTTTCTACTTACTATTTATCATTGTTGAAAAATTGTACCTTTTTGTACCAGCTATCTTTTAAATAGGTACAACTATTGTTTTTTGAAAATTAATAAAACAATTTTTTAATACTTAATTTCTGCTTAAAATTATTATTTAACTATTCGAGAATACTTTTTGATAATAAAGTATGAATAAAAAAGTTTAATTAAGAAATTTCGATTAGTTTGAAATTTATAAAACAGAACAAAATAAAACAATTAAACATCAACATTAATATTAACGAAATATATATTTAGAAGGATCTATTTATATGTTATTCAAAAAATTTAATTTCTTTTCTTTTTCTAAGTTGTACATTAAGCCGAGTCCCAGGTTTAAATAAGTTCAGTTCCGTTCAGTTTAGTTCAGTTCAGTTAAAATTCTTTTTATTTATTTCCTTATAAGAGTATAATTATGAAAGGCCAGGGGACTCACATCAAAAAGCACCCCAAAAAAGAATTTGATTTAAGACAAATAATTTATACAAACTTCCACCGCCATATTGGATTCGCCATTTTAAATTTCGAAGTTTTGATGATGGATTTGGAATCAGCGACCCAAAAAACAACTACTTCTGCGAAAAGCGTAGTCTCAATACACGTAATGAGCCGAACTAATTTTAAGTAGATTAGTGTGTCATGTATATATGTTATTTAAAAAATTATTATTTTTTTTTTTTTTTAAGTTGTACAGTAAGCCAAGTCCCAGGTTTAATAATGTTCAGTATTGTTCAGTTTAGTTCCCTTCAGTTCAGTTCAGTTTAGTTCCGTTCAGTCCAAATTCTTTTTATTTCTTTCCTTATAAGGGTATAATTGTGAGAGGCGAGGGGACCCACATCAAAAAGCATCACGAAAAAGAATTTGATTTAAAACAAATAATTTATGCAAACTTCGAACGCCATATTGGATCCGCTATGCTATTTTGAATTTCGAAGTTTTGATGATGGATCTGGAATCAGCGAACAAAAATTAAACTAGGAAATGCGATTTATGAAAAACAATTAATTTTTTAAAAATAATGTCGCCATATTGAATCCGCCATTTTAAATATCGAAGTTTGGTGATAGGTTTGGAATTAGCGACCCAAAAAACAAATATAAAATGAGTTTTATAACAAATAAATAGTTTTAAAAAATTTTGGTGGCCATATTTGATCCGCCATTTTGAATGTCGAAGTTTTGATGATGGATTTGGAATCACGGATCCAAAACACAACTAGAGAATGAGTTTTATGAAAATTAAACTATTAAAAAAAATTTCTTCACCATATTGAATACGCCATTTTGAATTTCGAAGTTTTAAAGACGGATTTGGAATTAGCGACCTAAAAAACAACTATAAAATGAGTTTTATAACACATAAATAATTTTAAAAAGTTTTGGTCGCCATATTGGATTCGCCATTTTGAATTTTGAAGTTTTAATGATAGATTTGGAATAACCCTGTCGGCAGAACGGTACTTAAACGGGACTTAAACGGTACTGGGTTTAGTACCGATTCAGTACCGAAAGTTGAAAATAATTTAACTATTGAAATTTTCAGCATTTTAAGGAAAATTTTACATATCTGTAATCGTGAAAATACGCAGACCTTTCTCAAAACGAAAGGTCGATCCCCCTAATATAGCTGTTCCAAATCTCAGTGCCGATTTTGGTCCGAAATCATTCAATTCGGTACTTTAACGGACCTAAACCAGTCTTATACCGTTTCACAGTACCGATTAAGTACCGATCCATCGGAAGGGAAGCGACCCAAAAAACAACTAGAAATAGAGTTTTATGTCTCATGGATAGTTTTTTTAGTTTTGGCCAATTTTGATGAGCTCCTGTCCCACTGTGCACCTCCTTAATCTTTCATCATCATCTGAGAAGGTATTAGATTTGTGTAAAATTTGACCCCCCCCCCCGTTTTTGTCAAATTTCGACGTTTCAGGACCTCTGAACCTAAAAAAGTAGTTTTTGTGAATGTGTCTGTCTGCCTGTCTGTAGATTTTTTTTCTTGTTAGCCCGATAACTTTCGAAAAAATTGACAGATAGGATTGGCCTTTAGTATGCTCTGTAAGTATCCTAAAATGAAGGCCAAGTTCGTTAGCCAGCCATTCTGAATAAAAATTCAAAAAATCACAGCATTTTGAAAATTTTTGAGACCACTTTTTTTTGCAATTTACAAATTCTATGCACGGATGTTCATAGCACTCAGAAAGAAGAACCATTTATCCTTATGACATTTTTCAATAAAATGAAAATTGTCAGACTTATAACATTTTCAAAATTCAAAAAATCAAAAGAAAACGAAGATTTAAAGCCAAAGAATGCACGATATGAAAAAAAGTCAAAAGAATAAAAACATGTTTATTTTTTAAAGCTCTACAATATTGGCATAACAACTTTTTGAATTTTTTTTTAAAACCGAAAATTCAAATTTTCCCGCCAAAAACGTGAGATATAAAAAATTTTGAATGAAAACATTATTGGTCCTAAGGAGACCTACGAATTTTCTGTTGCCCAATTTTTTAAATTTTGAAAATTTTGTTTAAAAATTTAAAAATTCAATTTTTCCGCCAAAAAACACGAGATATGAGAAAATCTTACACAAAAAAATTATTGGCCTTAAAAAGGTCTACCAATTTTCGATTAACCTTTTTTTGATTGAATAGATAATTTCCGTTTTAATTGTGAAAAATACTGTTAAAAACTTAAAAACTGATTTTTCTACACCAAAGACTTTCAAAAAAACAAGTGGGATTGTATTGTGCTTTAGCACACTAGAAAGGAAGAGTTCGTTAGCCAGCCATTTTTGATGAACGGTTTTAGTCTTGTGCATCAAAACCGCTTTTCGAAAATTAAATAAACCATTTACAATTTCTCCTCTTAAAATCATAGAAATTCTTGAAAATTTTTTATATCTAGTAAAATCTTCTAAAATCAGTAAATTTTTTTTTAAATTCATTGAAATCGTTTAGAATCCGTGTAAGTCATTCATATTCATTAAAATCTGTCGGAATCTTTAGAAATCTTTTAAAATTCATTGGAATCTATCTAAATAAAATGAAATCCTGTACAATGTTTAAAAACCCTCTGAAATCCTCTAGAAATCGATGAAATCCTCTACTATCCAGTGAAATCTTTTGAAATACATAAAAGACGTTTCAACTCTTTCAAAGTCCATGGAAATTTTTCAAAATTCTTTAAAATCTGTTAAAGTTGTAACATTTTAAAAATTAATTTTTAGAAATCGCTAAAAATCCGGTGAAATCTGATCACATTCTTAGCAATCCCTTATCATTTTCTAAAATCCTTAACAATTTTTGTTTTTCGATTATTTTTAGTGACAATTTTCGTTTTAACCAAAACCGTTTGCTATAACACGCTGCTTAATAAATTAAACATTTCTCCTTGTAATTTGAAAATGTGTCTGAAAGCGCAAATCATCGGGATAATTCGGCCTGGGCTCGATCTAAGGGACGGAGTAATGCAGGTACTTCCAGATTTTTAATCTATCTGACTTGGTCTGGCCTAGCTTTTTACATCAAAGAGCTAGATTAAAAATTTCTGTACAAGGTGTGTACCTAAGCAAATGCTCGCCTGAAAAACGTCTGCAATTTTTTTTTCTTTTTTGAGATTTTTAGAAAAAAAAATTACTGTGATAACGTAATTGATTAGACAATTTTAGAAATCAATGCAAAAGTTCGAGCACGAAGCGCGCGAATCGTGATGAGAATGTGTTCCTTAAGATCGGTAGAACCTTAGGTAAGTTAATTACCCTTTGAACTTGACATAAAAAATAAAGTTAACATTCTTCTGATTTTTTTTTAAATGAAAAAATACACTTTTATTTGTTAAGAGGACAAAATGCCGGAAAATCGTATACACCGGTTTATATAGCTCTATGGGGGGAACAAATTTCGCTTCTTACGTTTTTTACTTATCTCGCGTCGTTCTCTCAAAAAATGTAAATTTTCATTTTGTTTCTGTCATGAACGAAAGAAATAATTAAAAAAATAATTATTTCATTTGCTCAAATAACAATTAGTTTACAAACTCATCACGGAGTTGGTAGTAGGTCGGATTCTGATCTATTAATTCAGA
>JBAGKK010357199.1:0-18979 GCA_037177015.1 Euceroptres primus
AAATTTTATTTTATTCTCTCGTTGTGGTATTTTTCATAACGTTAAGCTGGCACAACAGAGTAGGTTTAAAAAAAAAATCGGACGACTTCTGGTCTTTGATATTTTGAGAGCCCTAAATGAGCCTGAAATTGTGGTAGGGAACACGAGTTGGAAGAGTTAATTTTTGGAGAAATTATTTAAACAATGGTTGTTTAAACAATTTTTTTAAACATTGCTGCTGGTATTTCAGGAGCCTTAAATGAGCCTTAAATTATGTGGGGGGGTCAAATTTGATTTTATTCACTCGTGGTATTTTTCATAACGTTAAAGCTGGCACAACACAGTACGTTTTAAAAAAAAAAGTATAAAAAAATCTGCCGCCTTCCGGTCTTTGATTTTTTGAGAGCCCTAAATGAGCCTGAAATTGTGGCATTATCAAAAATGTGTTAAACTATTTTTTAAGGGGTTTTATAGTACGGCGGTGCCAGCTTAACGTTAAGCCAGCGCAATCAGCTTTTTTTTATAAAAAAAAACGTGGAGCCCTAAATTTCGCAATAGGGCATTAAATTAGCCTTAAATTAGCCCTAAATTGTGATATAGGTCATATCTCAATATGACAATTGTGTTGTGCCAGCTTAATGGACCTCCACAGAGAAATGCATTGACTGTACTTGTATAAATATTTACGAATAACTTTACAAAGACCAAAGGCCATTGATTACTATCACTTTAAGTATGTTTTTAAATATGATAATGAGAATCAAAATAATAATCTCCTAGCATATAAGATTCAGAGTGATTTCTACTTCACTGAGGATAAGTGTAGAATTTTATCTCTGTGCAAGCATTCAAAAATGATTAAATATGTGAGTACATTTTAAAAAACTGGTCAGACCTCCAAACTTTGTATCAGTTCTATCAGTTCAACAGTTTAAAAGTAATAAAGAATTCTCGATTGCCCGTGTTTTTCTTCATACTTTATCATCAGTGTATCAATTCGTACAAATTCGTATTTAAGTTTTGTATCTTCTATTCGTGCAAATACGGCAAACAAGTTTGAGGAAGCGAATTCTTTTCAATGTGTCAGCACGAATTTATTCATGAGTCTGTCTGAAAGGGATCGCTGGTTCCAGTCTCGATACATGCACTTTTTACTAATTTTTTTTTCGAGATGACCTTGACGACGAATTCACACGCATTTCATTCGCGTTGACTCAATTCATTTCAATGCATCTCAATTCGTTTCAACGAATCAGAAAACTGGATTCACACGAATTCAAAAGATTTCAATTCTTTTAATTCTTTTCAATTCTTTTTTTTTGCTGGGTAGTTAAGTAGTAATTCTAAACAGAAATTAAATGTTAAAAAATTGTTTTATTAATTTAAATAATTAAAAACAACAATAGTTGTACCTATTTAGGAGACGGTACAGAAAGGTACAACTTTTCAACAATGATAATTAGTATGTAAGTAGAAAATGATTTTTTTAAATCTAAAAATGATTGTTTTCTCTCCAAAATTGAGATCTCTCTGTCTGTGAAAAAAAAGCTGAAAAAATTTTTTCTTGAGTGTAAAGTTAAAAAACCCTAAAAAAATACGTAAAAGTTGTACCTAATAGTCCCACTCTTCGGTAGTATTAAAATATAGTATTATACATAGTATTATAATTGCAAATCATTCTGCTTTACTCCGTAAGAAATATGAATTAAACTTTAATTAAAAATTTATTTAAATTAATTAAATTAAATTTATATTGCTACAATTTTTATAAACATGGAACACGTGTCTCTAACATGTCATTTTGTATAAATCGCATCTGTTAAGTAAAAAAAACTAGTTATCTGCTATCTAAATAATAATAATATAACCTAGTAAGTGACATTTGCCGCAGGGACTATTTTCTGGTATAGAAGCACGGGAAAATAACCTCTACGGCAAATGTCACTTACTAGGTTATACCTTTGGACAGCAGTAATTGTGATATTATATTTATGGAGTCAAATTACCTAGTAAAAAAATACACGTCGTAATTTCGGACAAATACACGCGGAATTAGACGTGGAATTACGCGTGTTAAAAGGGTGTGCTGAAAACAATCATTTTACACGTATATTTGGCCGAAATTACGATGTGTCTAATTAATGTCTAATTAAACGTGTATTTTTCACTAGAGTAATTACATTTCTTTCCTGCCTACGTAAAAAACTTGAATAAAGTAAAATCTTTCGTTAATGACTTCACTTTTTTAATACGGTATAGCAAGGTAGATGTCCCAGTAATCTTACCGGTCCCAGTAATCGTGCAATTGGCACATAACCTACAGAAATAATTATAAAAAATATTTTAAAAAGTATTTAGTAACAAAAAATAATGAGCTTTAGCATTATTTATTATCAAAATCAATAACAATCAAGTATAAATGCTTAAAAAATAAGATTGACGGCGAAACGATTACTGGGACTAAGGTCACGATTACTAAGTCATTTACCTTAATGGTGTGAAAAATTTAAATAATTACACTAGTTCAGAACGTGTCTTCTTTTCGGTTCGAATCTGTCGCTTTACGTCACAGCCAAAATGGCTGTTCTAGGATTAGCGACTGATTGGTTCATTTTTACATTTTCATCATATGAGAAGGTATTAGATTTTTTTATTTACTCGTGGTGAGATCTTAGTACTTGGATCATGCACATCGAATATCATCAGTTTTGAACTGTCTCTTGAAAGAAGTGCAACCACGAGCGCGTTGCACTTTTCCAGTACAATTGAATTAAATTCCATTTAAATTTACACTCACGTTTATGTTATACTAATTTAAGAATTGATTGATTTGAATAAACATGAATTTTAATTGAATCATCCGCATTTTTAATATCAGCACAATTACACGTGCAAACAATTCCCTCGAAGAAGACTGGGAAAGTTTTGAACGAGTTAAAAGTATACAGAGATAATTACACAATCAAATATCACGGCGGCTACCAAATGAAAAGGGAACAATCGCGCCTACCAAATAAAATGCCGTGGAACCGACTCTGTGGCCTTTCTGCCAGTCATGCGGGGGGTTATACAATTCGCACGATGCAGAAGTGAAAAAAATATACAAGTCGACGCAAACGTCGGATAATTGCGAAATGTCTATGAGGCATTTCCACGTAGAGATTGTGCGAGCGACTTTGGTTTCTTCTTTCCACGGATTACGTTCCACGGAAAGGCGATTGTTGAGCTGTGCAGAGTGAACAGTCTTGTTTTTTCAATTCCTTTTTAATTGCTGTTCATAATGGATGCACGTGTATTAAGTAACAAACGGCGATATGAGGAAGACAATTTTCCTCTGAGACTGAGACGCTAACAACCTTTTCCACGAATTTTCTACTTAATTACATAATCGGGCTAATGAAGCAATGAAAGTAAATAATTAAGTATCTGTTGATGGATTTTGGTTTTAATTAACATTTTAAGATGCTAATTTAATAATTTTCCGTCGCTACATATTCAGTAGGGGATTTTTTTATGGAAAATAGACACTAAGGGGCTTGCTGAGCTGAGATAAAGTCATTGTCAGCATTGTTTGAAGACTTCCCTCTGGGGCTTAAGTCTGCTTGAAACTGTCAAACGTGACAATACCCTGTCGCTTGAAAATGAAGCACCACACTCTGACTTCCGTATTGGAAGCGAGGTTTGATGTCGATAAGACGTGAACCGTCGGTTTAAGTGCAGCTAAGATTAGTATCGCAACTCCTCAGAAAATGAAACATGACTTCGTTATTAATTTAAATCCAGACATCAGATTAAATAATAAATATACTAAATTGAACTATAAGATTTTATCTCAATTTACAAAAAGTAAAGACTAGACGAAAGTGCATTTAATATCTAGGATTCTACACATTAAGTAATTTTCTCTACTATTACAAATTGTAGGCAATCAAACTATATTCAATTCCAGATATCAGTATTTCTTTACTTCACTTTCTAATAAGCACGAGTCATCAACAGTAAATCTCAACAATTTCAAATTGCATAAGAAATAAACATATTTATTTTAAAATCAAATATAGCACACGAAAGTCTTAAAATTTTTTAATTTTCTTCGGATACTTGAATGTCAGAAACAAGCTAATAAAATTCTACAAAAACTTTTAATATTCATTTCACTTCAGCCACCCTCGCTAAAAGGTTCTTCCACTCATGCAAAGACTTACCCATTTTTCGAATATTTTTATACCGCAAAACCTGTCGAAAAAATCTGCATCCTCGTCATAATGCGAAGGTCAGCAGGGTTCTTTTGATTTTTCTCAATGTTCCGAATAACACAACACGAGCGTAAATTTTTCTTGAAGACGATGATTTTGACACTAGTTACAAGACTTGACTAGTATATACCGTGGGCGTGAATGCTACGCATCGAGCTGTTTACAGTGAAAATGTTCCATTCCTGGCGATTCAGCCTTTTTTCCTTCTTTCGAAGAGCTGCGCATCCCGCATTCCTGCATAGGAATGCATCGGATGCTGCAGAAAACTTTCTCATCGGGACGCATCTTCAATACTGAGGGATCTTCGAGACGCATTTTTTTTGCCGACTTGGTGCAAAATGCCGCTCGTAAAATTGCATGCCTTTATCGAAGACCTTGGCAGTCATTAGTAGACCCTTTTTACGATCTTTAAATTTTGACAATTAACCTTCAACCTCGAGATCCTCCCCCTTCTTGTTTCTCATACCCATTTTTGCTTCTTTCCCGACCTGAGAGAAAGTGATAGCTTTCAAAATTATAAGATTCTTATATTTTTAAAAAAGAATTTCATTAAAAACATGCGAAATTTGTTTTGTATTGTATGTATATTGTATATGTTATGTATCCAAAAGATGAAGAGAAACGAACTTTTAATCATTCAAAATTGAATGTATTGAATTCATCCCTTCAATATTTTCACAGCTTCCAAGAATAAAGTGCAATTTTTAAATCATAGATTTGATGGTAATCTACTCTGAAAGCATCAAATTTTGAAAGGTTCCAATTTCGTCGTCCAACTTTCAAAGCAACCAATTAAGAAATACATATGTTCTTGAAGTTCTGAACATTCAAATGAACGAAATTTTTTTTTTCTTAACTCAAATTTATTCTGAAATATTGTTTTAATTACAATTTAAAAAAAACATCATGAGGTTTTTTATCATCATATTAGTTTCTTTGCTAATAAACCAATATTTTAGAACAAATTCGAGTTTAAAATGAAGTAAATTAAAAATTTCGATCATCAAAACGTTCAAAACTTCGGGTACATAAATACATAAACTTCAAGGCATTCCAATTTAAAAGTATTCGTGAAAATTTGCAAATCTACAAGCATTCCGTATTGAAAACCTCAAAATTTGATAACACATAATTTTAAATTACCTTCTAATATCAAAATTTTTGAAAAATCATCAATGAAATGCGCATTTCCTGAGTGAATGAATCATATAACGACACGAAAACAGTGGAATAGTCGTGTGATGATTATTCGTTCCCTTTTCGTTCAGCGCGATAATAATTTGCCTCCTTCCAACGATTATTTCGGGATTAAGCGTGGAATGAGAGGGCTTTCTTGGGTTATTTCCGAATTCGAAACACACGGGGAGAGAACTCTGATTCGAGTTCAGTCTTCCCTCGACGCTAAGCTGCACTGAATTATGTATCACTTTGCGCCACGTCACCCGACAAAAATAAGGATCCTGTAAACAACCACATGAATCTTATAGTATAGAGATAGAGAGCAAACTCTCATCTTTCTACAAAAACTGGCACGTGCCATTGAAAAAAAATTTAATATTCTCATTAACAATGCAACATTTTTAAAAAATTATGTTCGAAATAATTCTTTTCCTGCAAATTATTTTATTTTCTTCAAAATTATGGCCCATATATACTATTTTTCAAATATGAGTCTTTTCTCTAAGGGTAGAAAAAAATATTTTCAATTTGGTATTTAATTTCGAAGGAAATAAATTAATCGGTTTGACTTTTTTTCGTGTTTATAGTTAACCCTGAAGATGGGAGAAGATAGGAAATCTTATCTGGAGAAAATCTGTATATTTATGTGGCAGAAAGGACGCATTAGACTTTAAAGAAGACTGTGGACTCTAGAGAGTCTAGCCTAGAGGAGCAGTTTCCTTAGATAGCTCTTCGATCTGGGAAATTTATGCAGACATAAAGAAACTGAAGCAGCGATAAATTTTGAGGTCATCCTGCACTCTCGCTGATATAATTACAATCTAACTATAATAATTAAGACGGAAAGAGGATATAGTCACCTTGGAGAAAAGAGAATTTTGTACCGGTCGTGAAATAGAAATCTGGTCTGTCTCGGAGAGCGGAAATCCTCGGATGGCGGATAGGGCAACAGCAGGCTCGGTCAGTGCCTATTTCGTTTCAAAAAGAGAGCCCACGTAACATCATACGCGGGTATCTATGAACGGAAATTTAATACCAGATTCTTTTATATGGGACACCCAGCGACAGGTATTCTTTTACTACCTTCCACTGTCTATATTTCAACTATATAAAATCACGCAAAAAAAAAAATTCAAACCGTTATTTTCAATTTTAAATAAAAAATGTTTAAACCTGTGTGTTAAATGTTTAAACCTGGTATTTTTAATTTTGTAATATCTTCAAGCATAAAGTTTCAAATTCGTGAGAGTAAAATTGAAGGTAAATAAACAAAGGAGTTTAGAAATATCGAAAGGCAAAGATGGTAAAATGCATTACATTTAAGAAACATGATGGAAAATATTTATTGGTCCTTAATCCTTATTTATTTTGCGCTTGGTTAAAATATTAGTGGATGGTGAAAGTCCCCATTAAACGATGAAACGCTTCAGTATCCGAACACATGCAAAGCTGTTCAACCTGGCTGGTATCTTACGTAACGCCTTGAAATATACACGACAATGAACAAAAGTCGTGTGACAGAAAACCATCGTCCTTGTACTTTTTTTTTTCTCCCTGAATTATACGACTATGCTGCTTTCAGAATCTCAATCTTTCAAGGAAAGATATTTATTGAGTTTGAATAAATTTCAGCAAATATTTAGATTTAACTTGGCGTCGCCGGGCGAAAGCTTGATTTTTGGAGTTTTTAAATAAAGTTATTATACTCAACAATTCTACAATTGGACTAGTAGATCAATAACCATCAGTACATCGATCATATACATTTAAATTTGCTAGTCGACAAATTGAACATCTGAAATTTATATTTAACATTTTTTTTAAACAATTAAAAAATATACTGGGTTTTATTATGAATGAGAGGGAAAATGAAAGCCACTTCTGAGTAATAGATCGGGATTAAAAAAATTGTAATTGAATTCTTAACACAATTACAATTGTGTTTTTTTTTTAATTAACTGAATCCATTGTGAAAATGACTTCAAGTAATTTGCACCACCCAAGTGGGGAAAATGAGAAAGCACCAAGGCCAGTATAAAACGGTTTTAAAAACCTCTCACCTCAGCAGGCAGCCTTATAGGTACCAGACCTTGAATAAGCGGTACACGGTGAACGATTCGATAAGATCGATTAAGAGATTAAGCTTCTTAATATATCCGAATAGTCACCGATTATACCGACAATGATTCAACATTGTTGTCGTGCAACAATCTTTTATAGAAAATACACGAGTACAACAATTGCTCGAAGCACAAAGGCTTATTTCAATAATTACTTACGATTTCTTTCGGAAATTAATAGCTGTTCTATAGATCAAGTAGATTGTAGACATGTAGACTATTAATATCTCTAATCGATTAATGACCACTACTTATCCCTACTTTTAATAATATATATTTAAAACAAAAAATATTGTTTTCCTTTTCGTTACTTCGACTGTTTACAAATTTGACTGGTTTTTTAAATCGTTTTGTTTACTTTTTTGGAGAGAATTGAAAAATAAGATTCGCGTGAGATAATAACGCGTGAAGTTCGCGACCTAATTTTGCGAGAATGAGGCCTGTGGCTTAATGAACGTATCCAGTAAAGCGTGCCAATGGCGTCTAATTTCCATTCATTTGAATAAATAATTAGTGGGAATCCGATTGCAGGCGCACCTTAACATTTTTGCCACTTCCGCCGAATGGGCATGGAAATGCAACATTCACTTTCGACACTTCCATTGTGTGATATAAATTGCTTTTCGAAATAATTATCACCCTGACGATCTCAAGTCTCTGAAAGCGTTAGTAATGTTTCACATCTTTCAAAAGTCAATATTCAAACTTGAAATGTCAGCTTGAACTCTTCATGTACAAAAATTTGAAAATTAAAGGCATCAAATGTTGAAAACATTAAGTCCAGGGGTCGGCACAATCGGCAAGTGCTGACTGCCACGACAAGTGTTTGACTGTCCAATTTTTTTCGACAATTTTTTATTGCTATTTCCAAGAAATTTCCGAAGGGTTACCCTTTCACACCTTTATGGTCAACCGACTCGCCTCTTGTCGCCAGTGAAAATTTATGGGGGTGTTCTTCGAACTGCAGTTGACCTAGCCTAGAGACGCTGATTGCCCATAGACAGTCACGGGAGTCAATGACTGCCTTCTGCCGACCCCTGCATTAGTCAAAAATATCATTGAAAGCCTTATGTATTTTGCACTCAACTTGGAAAACATCAATTTTTGAAAACATCCAACTTTGAAAAAATTATTAAAATGTATTAAAGACAGGGGCGGATCCAGTGTGGAGCGATCCCCCCCCCCCCTCCGAAACCATAAATTATAAGAGGAAAGAAAACTTAACATCAAAAAATGGTTTAACTGTCCCAGCTAGATATTTAGCTGGATTTCGTCTTCTAAGAAAATATATCTGTGTTACCTAAATTTCTAGCTGAGTTACCTAAATATCTAACTGTTTTAGCTAAATATTTAGACAACACAGCTAGAAATTTAGATAACACAGCTATATTTTCTTAGAAGACGAAATCCAGCTAAACATCTAGCTGTGACAGCTAAACCATTTTTTTCAGTGATCCAAGAATGAATCAAAAAGTTTCATGCAACCAAATCTAGACATATTCAAAAAGGAAAATACAAAAAAAGAATGCTCCTGAAGTTCTGAAAGATCAAATGCCCAGACTTTGATACTGTTCAGAGAATTAATTTTTCGATTATGAGTAGTTCTTAGTCGCCCAAACAAACAAAATTTTTATTCGAATTCATTTTAAACTCAAATATGTTCTAAAATATTTCCTTATTAATAAAGAAACTAATGTAAGTAATAAGAAAGCTCACGATGGTGGTTATCTTAATTTTGTAGTATGAACAGTATTTCAAGATAAATTTGAGTTAAGAAAAAAATAATTCTTTCATTTGAACGTTCAAAGCTTCAGTTACCTAAAAAAGAGGAAAGAAAATAGAACCAATATGAAATTTTTAAGTATTTCTAATCATTCACGTAAACATAGAAAATGTATATTAGAATAATTCAGAATTGTGCCATTAGAGAATTAAAATTGAATCGACTTTCAAATCTGTTGGAATACTGCACTAAAAACCTTTTCGACTTAATGGAAGAAGATCTCATTGATAGTGTCTTATTTTACGAAAGCGAAACTAATTAGAAGTTAATGGTCGATTTAATGAATCGCTGGTCGATTACGGCACCGCATAAACAAATCAGCCAGCTATTCTGCTTCTCGCGTATGTACGCGTGCCTCAAGCGGCATTACGTTTCGGTAAATGACTTAATTTATTGAGGGAGGCCAAGCATCTTATGTCGACAAATTTGATAGAGGTTAATTAGGTTAATCCGAAGGACAGTGTCTTCCAGAGTACCACGATGGTTATCAGGAACCACGAAAGTTTAACTACTCCAAAAACTCAGTTACAAAGAAGTTCATTAATTCCAGCATAAGGCAGCTTCATAAATTATTTCATTTCATTCAATTGGACAAAAATTAAAAGGATAAAAATATGTTATTAAAGCTAAATGTTTTCCAATTGCAATGATATGAAAATAATGAATCCTTTTAAATGGATGAATTCAAAGTTGAAGGCTTTCACATTTTGATAAATCGAAAGTTGCATTTTTTCGAATTTAAATGTACTTCCCAAGTCGAATGCTTTTTTTCTAACTTATGTTGTCCAGGCTATAATCGATTTAATAAATTAAGAAAATTCCAAGACCAAGAGGTATGGTAAATAATATGAACAAATAATGTGAAATAATGTGAAGAAATATAAGTTTGAAACAATTTAAGGAACTTTTCAGTTTATATATTTTTTTTTTTTTGCAAAGTCAAGCTGAAGGTCAAATGATGAGGTTCTTGATTCCCTTATTCGTTGGTACCTACCGGGTAATTAAGGCAGCTATTTTATCCACGCGATAATCTCTCGACGATCTGTCGGGTCAAGTCTTAAGAATTAAAGCTGTGAACTTTTTTTTGCTTTTTAACCTCGACTTAACCTCCCAGGCATGAGAAACAGAGTTCAGTTAACGCCCCAACGAAAAAAGAGGCACCAATACTGACCTGAAGCATAAAAGAAAAAGATCTTATGAATATTTCGCTCCTCACTCAACTCTTAGTACCTTCAAAATTACATATATTCGTTCATAAAATGTTACTTTGTTAGTTTAAACTTTAAAGGACACTTAGGGTCAATGTGATCCTACGGAAGTATTTTCTTTCATAACAAAAATTTTAACCATAATTATTATGCACATTAATAAGCAAAATCAAGGCGATCCACCTACCTAATTTGTCACGAAAATTACCGCATTCATACTTGAAAATAAATACCTTTTTTCAATGCTTCATATCAGACTAATTTGTTATGCAAAGTTTGGCATCTGTAGAGTATATACTAGAAACTTTTACATATTACGAAATTCCCCAAGTTAATGAAGTTAAGAACATTTTATTCCTATTTTGTATTGTTTCAACATCACTCATGATTTTTTTCAGCCAAAAATATCGTTTACTTTTGATCTGACAGCTACTTTAAGTCGGTGGGGTCAGTGAGACCCCATGTGTCTTTTATGGAATTATTTGGAGGTGTGTCCTTTTAGGGTTAATTACATCTTTCTAAGAAGATATTATTATTCAAATTCAAAAATGCTAATTGAAAAATAATTTGAAAGTATCTATCTTTCTCGCTTAATTTATAATCCTTCTTACTAAATGACACAGTATTATTGTTTTTCTTTTGGAAGGCTTTCGAGAAAGAGAGACTGAACGTTTGAGGTTGAAACGACGATAATCGAATGAAGAGGGCAACGCTCGAAAATTTACCTAGCCGGGATTCTATGCGCACTTTTGTCCAAAGTAATGTCTTCCGTGAAACGAGGAAACGTTGTACGATCAAGGCGAGGTGTGGTTCAGCTGCAGCAATGCAATCACGACTTTTGCTCAAGGTAAACGTACTTTTGCTGCAGCTGCAGAAGAGCTTTTCGACGCACTGGGATTTATACGCGTAAGGTCCATAAAAGGAAGCTGCCAACTCGTAAAAGTGCTTAAAACTCAAAATTTTTCAAATCACCCTTCCTCAAAATTTTTCAAACTACCCTTCACAACATTACCTTTCAAAATGTATTTTTCTATTTAATTCTCTATACAATTTTCTACTCTTTTTTTAGGCAAACTACATATTTATATGCAATTAAATTCCAGAATGCATTTCTAACAATTATATAAGTGTTTTAAATTTTATAAATACAGCTTCATTGGAACCTAGAAAATAACTTAATAATTTAACTAAGAGTAATGATTAGAATTTAAAAATATAAAATAGAGGGTCAATAGAAATCAACAAGAAGAATTTAAAAATATACTTATACACATGAATTCTAATTTAAAATTCTATTCCAAAATGAATGGTTCA
The DNA here is from genome assembly GCA_037177015.1 of Euceroptres primus. Classification (NCBI taxonomy): domain Eukaryota; kingdom Metazoa; phylum Arthropoda; class Insecta; order Hymenoptera; family Figitidae; genus Euceroptres; species Euceroptres primus. The sequence goes on from JBAGKK010357199.1 coordinate 11,840, forward strand.
TAAAAATTGATTGGTTTGTAGCTTGGATGTTTAGCGACAGGAAATCTAATGGCATCGCCTTTAGATTTATTTTATAGTTATTACAAGCAAGTAAGAAAGAGGAATAATAACTTTCCATAATGACGGACATTTACATCAAGATACAACTAACTTATAATGAAAATAAAATGTCAAATAAACAGATTCTTCAGAAGCTTTAATTCTTAAGGTAACTGGAGATAATCTGTTTTAGAATAGAATATATAGCTCGTGGACAATAGTCACTTTATGCAGCGATTACCATGTAACACCGCTAATACGGAGACGGTTCGGACTGAGAACCTAACTCGATATGAATCACATATGTATGCTAATTCGATATCTAAGAGAGTGATTTAAGACACGTCCTCGCACCTACTAAGGATCATTATGTTCCGATGGAAACACCTGATATTAACGATGGGAACAGTGATTGTTCAGAAAAAGCAAGATCAAAGATCGAGGGAAATTTCACGTATCTAGATATATTTTCCAGTTCTTTCGACAACTTAGAAAACCTGAATAATGTTCTGCCTTATACTTAAAGATTTCTATTCAGAATAATTTACTTCTAGAAATCTAGTATACAGTAGCTTTCAAAACTGAGTACAATTATTATAATGAAAGTTTTGATATTTCCGACATTCATTTGAAAATTATTTTCAATTGCTGCTGCAGACTTCCAATTTCCAAGACAATTTAAAAGAAAAAACACCTGACCCTTTCTTTTTAAACTTTACAGACTAATTTTTATTTCAAAAACCCAACATTAAAATTCTTGTGACGATGTTAAAAATATTCAGATAATTTTTAAAATTGTAGATCTTTCTAGGTCTTTATTAAAAATTCAATTTCATTGCCAGGTTTTCTATATTGTACTTCTAAAATTCTAAATTCTACAGTAACCCTGAAGTTTTTGAAGGTAGTGAAATTTTAGTAGCTAAATTGTTGTGGGAAGAACTTATACATTGTCAAGTGGGTTTGGTCAGAGCTTTTACTGAGTTGCCACTTGGACCAGAAAACACTTGGCAGCGGACAATCGATCGCATATTCCATCGGTCGTTCTCCCTGTAAATATAGATCGGAGGTGCCAGGTAGCCGGCTCATTTGAGTATCCCTTTTTGGCAATTCTCCACGTGATCTTACCGCGTACACTTCGTGTCCCACAAAAAGCTTTGCAATTAAAAACTAAGTAATTAATGCCATTCAAAATATTTGTTTTAAATTTAATTTGTTTTTTTAAATTTAATTCTTAGGACGGACAAGTTTAAGGCTAAATTTTTTTCTAAAATATCATGTCAAAGGACAGTGTTAATTGTTTAGACAATGCTTAATTGTTTAAATGTAACTGTTACCTGAATCCGATAGATAATCAAATTTTTTGTAAATAATTCAACAGGTTTCATTAGTTTATTGTAATTAAAACTTTTTTCAACTTCCTGTGAATTTTTAAAACATTTTTTATTTGTTTAAATAATTTATTTTTTCACAAATATTATAAATTGATGGTGTTTTCTCAATGCTACAAGCTAATTAATTAACATAAAGAATTAACGTATACATTTCAGATGTTTTTTAATCGTTTAGACAATGTTTAATTGTTTAAATGTAACTTTTACCTGAATCCGATAGAAAATCATAGTTTTTTTGTAAATAATTAAACAATTTTCATAAATCTATTGTGATTTTGTAAAACTTTCTTCAACTTTCTATGAATTGTTTAAACAATTTTTATTTGTTTCAATAATTTTTTTTCAAAATATCGTGAATTAATCATATTCTTATAACACTACCACCTAAGTCCTAAGAAATCAATATAAATGTTCGACAAATTAGTTTCAGTTATTTACCAATTGTTTAAACAATTAATATAACTGCAAGTAATTTGCCAACCTTTTATATTGATTTCTTAAGTGATAGTGTTATAAAAATACCATTAATGCACGATATTTTGAGGAAAAAATTATTTAAACAAATGAAATTTGTTTAAACAATAAAAAATTACTTAAAAAGTAAATAAAATAGTGAAATTTATCTATTAATGTGGATCTGTTAAAAAAAAATCGGCAAAAAGTGATAATATTCCGTTAAACTATGATTACCCTGCTATGGGGGTGGTTTTTGGGGCACCATAAAAGGGGTTCAGGAGAATTGAAATGAAAAATTAATTATGGATTCATATTCCTTGAAGAGTTTCCCAACAGCTGATATAAGTTAGTTCCTATGGTTAATTATATATTTTCGCGTTTTAAAAAGAGATTTACAAACAGTTGACTTTTTTCCCAGGTTAATCTTATGAGAAACTTCAAGAACCCAACGACACGTATTAATATTAACTTATTGAAAAAAGAAAAAATGCGTGTTCACTTTTTTTAGGAACCTAACAAGAAATCAACTAATTTTGTCCTCAAGTTCAACATTTATATTTTTGAAACACCCTAATGATTACAGTCTCAATGGATGCAATGGGCCCTACAATATTTTGTATATAGTGTAAAACAATAATGCTGGATTGCATGCTAAAAAGATTCAATGACTTCAAACTTGAGCGATACTTTTAGAACGAATGGTGTTTAATAACTTCACAGCTAATTGCTTTGAAAATTTGATGTTTCCAAACATGGGCGATTATCAATTTGTATGCTTTCAAAGAAAAAAAAAATTATATTTCTAACTCTCAATTTCTTCACTCAAACGGTTTCTAATTTCTTAACACCTTTCTTTTCAAAACCTAACTTTCTCCAAATTACACTCTTCATAAGCTTATAATTTTTTAAAAAGTATTACAAATGACTCTCGGAAAAATGCTCATCTTTGAAAGAGTAAATGAGCGATTGCAAGTTGGTGCCGCTTTAAAGGGAAATTTATATAATAAACACAAAAGTCAGAAACTTATGTGGGTGCCACACTTCGGCTTTCTTCGACCTTGGCTCCCAAGCCAGGATGACTTTATGTAAATTGCCCCCTTGGTTTTACTATGTAACTACTGTTCAAGTCTTTCTTTTCTTTTTTTTTTTCGTCTTCGTCCTTCTCTAATTAAGCTCGACACAGAAAATGCACCTGTCGTTCCACATCTTGCACTCTGGAGAACGCTTCGACGATGAGAACTAAACTTAAAGTCGGTGGCCGCTTTACGAGCAAAACAGCTGACGGCTGTTTATTTTTAATTTGGAAAAAAGCAAAAAGTCTGTCAACAGTTGGAATTTTTTTTTGGGAGAATGCTTTCCAAGAGGTTTAAAATCAGAGAATTTGAAACTTAAAGTTAAAATTTAAATGCGCACAAACAAAATTGAAATGCAACAAATAAAAAATTTGAAGTCTCATTTATAATATATTTACAAAAAATTATAACTCTGAATCAGTCGAATTTTATAGCATTAAAATTTAAAAGCATTCAGATTTCTAAGCATCCAAATAACTGTGAAAAAGTTCAAATTCAACTAATGTTTTCAACCAATTTTGAGCTCAACCAATTTTGAAAGTACCAAATGTTAAAAAACTCCATCTTCAAATTTTGAATATGTCCAACTGTGAAGGGATCCAAATTTAAAAGCATGGAATTTGCAAAGCATGAAATCACAGAAAATCCCAAGATATCATTTTAATCTGCAACAAAATGAGAAATCGAAAAACAAAAGACTGTGACAATAGAATAAATGATCCACTTCAGATCAAAATAATATTGCTGCAAATTAATATAATATCCCAAGATTTACTGTGATTTTGAAAGCATGCAAATTTAAAATCATCCAACTTTGAAAGCATAAAATTCTGGTAACATTCAAACTTAAAAGCAATCAAATTTGAAAGCACCCAATTTGGAAAGCATCCAATTTCGAAATCACTGTCTAACTTTAAAAACAGCCACTTTTCGTTTTCTAATTCATAGATGCATCTATGAATTAGAAAACAATTAACTTTAATTTTGATAGCATCTAACTTTAAAGCCAAGCAAAACCTCAAATAAAAACTTACTATAAATTGAAAAACTGTATTACATGTTTGTTAAAGATTGCTCTTTTCTCATATTCTGAATACAAAATAATTATCTCAAAATAACGGATTGAATTTAAAATTATCGTGGGAATCGGTCCCAGAAAAGTTTCTTTTTTCCAAGCTAAGAGGTCTGAAACCGAACGCGATTAGAGTCTAGATTTTATGAATGATGGCGGAGATACGGTCTAAAAAGACGTCGTTTTCTAACTTAGGACGACATCATGCTGTTGTTCTCTCACCTACACACGGAAAAATTGCGTGTTTTTTCCCGGGGGCAATTTTCTATGGTCTATGGTACATAGTTGCGCATTTCCTTTTCTCGCAATGAAAATCCACGGATGTTGCTACACCTCGATGGCGCACTAACTTAGTAACGGAATCAACTTGCTACCGTTGCTTAAACATGGCTGAAGCTTAAAAAAGTGCATTCGCCAACGAACGGGTTTTGACGGTTTAATAATTAGCTGATTTACTGCCCTTTTTTTCTCCGAGTCCAAACTCCATCGTGCATTCTTTTACGATCGAGCAATTATCGAAAAATAAAGTCGTAAACATTTTTTCTATAGGGTTAAATAAACCGTAATTTAATTACAGAAATTACCCAGAAACATTTATCTTTAGTTACATGTTTAGTTTATTAAAATGTTGTAAAAAATCAATTGTAAGATTTTTAAGTTCGATTAATTTCAAATTTAACTATGGAAGAGTTCAATTTTGATAGTTCAACTTTGACAGAATCAAGTTTCAAAAACACCCAACTTTGAACGCATAAAATTTTGAGAACATCCAATTTTCAAACAATTTAAATCTAAAGCATCCAATTTTGAAATCATCCAACTTTGAAAGCATCAAATTTGGTAAACATTACTAGAAAACATAAGGTAGATGTCCCAATTCCTGATCATTTAAAGAGACATGCTGTGGTTTCTTAATACATATTTAAATTTTCTATAAAGTTTAGACTACAAATTTTAATTTCATCTCTCTCAATCTAAATTAGTGAAAAGTAGGTCACCAATTTACTTTAGTGAAAATTTTTACTAATTATTAGTCATATTTCGCTATTTTTTGTTTAGTAATTTTAAATTTTCCAATAAAGCTTTAGTCAGAAACTACCAATAATTAGTAGAAATTTTCACTAAAATGAATTAGTGACCCACTGTTCACTAATTCAAATTTAGAGGGATCATATCATTTGGTTATTTTTCTTTAAAATGAGCATATAAACTCAAAAATGTTGAATAATTTATTAATAAGAAGAATTTTTATGCAAAATTGCGAATGACCCAACTCCTGACTAGCTCGATATCCCGATTTCTGAACAAAGGAGATGTCCTAATTCCTGATCAAGTCAGTTTATTGATAAATGCAATAAATATATAACGAAATTGTTCATCCCAACAGAAATTAATAATTTTAGTTGCTAGAAACTTTTAAAAAAGATTCATCATTGCCAAATTATATTCGAAAAACATAATATTGCAACATGATCAGGAATTAGGACATTATCTTAATTAAAAATTTCATACTTTTAAACAATTTACATTTGAAAGCACCCAAATTTTCAAAATTGAAAACATCCAATTTTGAAGACCAACAAAAATAATCACAGTAAATCGTGGGATATTATTTTAATCTGCAGCAATATTATTTTGATCTGAAGTGGATCATTTATTCTTTTGTCACAGTCCTTGTGACAAAAGGGTGGTTTTGTCCTTTTCTATTTCTGATTTTGCTGCAGAATAAAATGATATTTTGGGATTTTCTGTGATGACATAAAAATTTAAATGCATTAAAGTTACAAGTACCCAAAAGTTGTAGGTATTCAAATTTGAAAACATCCCAAACTGAAAACAGCTAATTTTGAAATCATTTATCTATTTATCAAAAAAATGTATGTTTTATAAATGTCTAATAATGTCCAACACTGAAATATGTAGCTACTTTTGAAATTATGCATCTATTTGCTAAAAAATGTTACGTCTCATAAATGTCCTAAAATGTTTCTTATTAAATGACTCACCGCCCATTTTCATTTTTGACCTTTAAACTTTAAACGATAAAATGTTCCACTAGATTAAATAGACTTCGCCACTTGAGCAGTTTATATTTTTTCCATTTTTTCCGCCCGTCACTAGTGAAAGGATCCTAGCCATGCACCGATCGTATCCGATTCAGAGGTATAGGAGATCGTTTGTTTCAAGGACGCGCGTAATGAAACAGAAACGTTCCTGGACCATCTCACTGTCAAGGACTATCGCATCTGGCATGTCTCGAGGGAAGATGTATTATCCCAATCGAGGACGAGTCTGGGGAGTGAGAGTGGAAAAGAAAAGTAAGTCGGGTGTCCTTTGTCCTTGGAAGATGGAGCGGAGCGCGCCCGTCTCTCTACGCTAATAATTATAACGGAGTCACATAAATATGGTGGCATCGAGTGGGCACAGCCTTGGTATATCACTGCTATCTCTATTGGCTTGGCAAAAATAGGTATCGCTTTCATTGTTCCGCTTCTACAAGAATTTCACCACGCCATCTCAAATGGAATCGAATATCTGGCACGAGGCGAAATAATGCTGGAAACGAGAAACGGAAAGGTCTTGATTGAAAAGGCTGAAAAACTTTCAACGATACCTAACACAGGAATGCTGTTAATATTCAATTACATGATGTTTGTGCTCAAAACACGTTTCATACATTTTTTATTTTTCATTATTTCTTTTTACTTTCAGTGAAGTTCACGTTGAAAGTATTTCAATTTTTAAGCATTCCGTTTTCAAAGCTATAACTTTTAACACTTCTAAGTGTGAAACAATTTAACTTCGGAAGAATGCAATTCAAAAATTTTGAAAGCACTCTGCAAAACCTAAATAACATTAGACTTGATTAAGCTTTGAGTGCAAACGAATTTCAAAGCTTGGAAAGTTTAAAGCGTCATTTAAATATGGAGGCATCAATTTTTTAAATCAACTTCTTATGATGTTGTAGTGTTGACAAGGGTAGATACAATTTGATGTTTTATTTCAAATGAAGAAATATTGTTGATTACTGGTCTGTTCAGTCCTGAACAATTTTTATATTTCTAAGAATTCAATACGAAAGGGAAAACTTTTACTCTTCATATTGTAT
>JBAGKK010357304.1:0-18979 GCA_037177015.1 Euceroptres primus
ACTAATACTATTTTTTCGGCCTCAAGTTATTAAAGACTGTTATGCCAATATTAAAATTCGACTCTGAAATATGGGTAAATGTAACAAAACCTCGTTTTTCCCTATTTTCACACAAGAATATATTAAAAACTAATTCATTCTTATTAATTACTCGAATGAACAGTTTCTCAGTGATAATAGGCAACCTGAGAAAACTATTTTAAGATAAAAATACATGTAAAGAGGATTTGAAGAGTACGAATTTAATTGGGTGTCCAAGATTGGGTTTCTGACATCTAAATGGAAACGTCTGTGTTGCCTGGGAAATGTTAATGTTGTGACTCAGTGTACCTATTGAGTGCATGTCACGATCTGCGACCGACATTAAATTGCAGGTAATTAATGTCGCGACCTGTACTCGCGTCCGTCGATCGTTGGATACCGACTGGGCAGGAATGTAGGCATTCATCGGTCTTACCAGAGCCGCCGATTTCGCTTTCGTTTTTCGCGATCCGCGCGGTTTGTTAGCGCGAGATCAAGGGATAACGCCACCACCCTTTGAGACGAAAGCTACCGGAGATGCCGCGGATTATGCGGCACCTACGTTGCCTAGGTGAGTTTTTAGTTTTCCTCTTTTCTTGAGTAATTTCATAGCCATGACGACAAAATCACTATAGTAATTTTCCCTGCTTTAAAACTTTAATTTCGTTTCAAAAAACATCATTTTTATTAAGATCCATATAATAATTCTTATTCTAATATCTAAAGTAAGTTATTTAATAAATATTTTGTAGAATATCAGCGTCCATAATTCCATCAATAAACATGAAAATCTTAAATCACCTAATCTTTCGAGCAGTGAAACAACCTTTGATCTCTAAAATATTCCTCATGTAGGTATGTATAGCTAAGATTCTATAGAGTCACGAAACGTGAAATCGATTGCAATGCACTATCTTACGGAGCATCGAAGTCACTAGAGATGTATGTCTCTAAATCTCTATTATCGATCCTGGGACGCCCCCTTGTAATTCTGCCACACAGAATCTATGCAGAATCGACGTTAATAGTCTCTTAAAAGGTTTCTCCAGTCGTTCATATTCATATGTAAGCTAAAAATTTAAGAGAAGCACTTTGGATCGAGTAATTCACACTTCAAATCACATTGCATCATGATTGGTGTTTTATATAATTTTATAACTCATGATTTATCTTTATAAGGTGCGAGTTTTTACAGTCATATATTGTGGATAAAAGATCTCTTAATGCCTAGAATGATACAATTTTTTAATATTAGTGCCTTAATGATTTGGTTTATTATCAATGAAATGTGTTTTAAGTTAAATAAAGTCACAGAAAATCCCAAGGTATTATTTTAATCTGCAGCAAAATGAGAACTTGAAAAACAAAAGATTTTGACGGTAGATTAAATGATCTACTTCAGATCAAAATAATATTGCTGCAGATTAAAATAATATCCCACGATTTACTGTGGTTGAAAGTAACTTAAAGCAAATGGTAAAGATTTTTTTACCTCAACGAAGTTCCTTTACGAAAGTTTGAATAATATTTTCATAACTTGTAACATAAATTCTTTAGCAGACACTTAACTCAACATTATTAATAAAATCTCTACATATTTGAAGTCAGCAAAATTTTACTTACTCTCAGTAATTTCCATGAAAAAGTTCTAGTTATTTCATGCAGTTAAAATTAATTGTAATTTTAGTCGCATTTCTCTGACTCATAGAATAACAGTGCCATTTCAGTTATGGCCCAAATTGATGGAAAAATCGATGGAAAAATCTTTGAAAAATAAATATGTTACGTCAGACATGGAAAGAATAGTTTTCGACTGACGTTAACAGTTAATGGCCAAGCTTTAAAACGATTATTCCCCTCTTGATAATTTCATGAAAAGATATTATGCAATTATTTTCTTATTAATTTATTAATGGGGAAAGCATTGAAATTAATTTATCAAAGACATAGTTTCAAAAATTGATCGTATTTCTGTACTAAGTCTTACCAAACTCGACCTTTTCTACTGATATTAATTATAGATCAGTTCAGCTGTATTTTCTATGTAGTCTTACGAAAATAGAATTTTTCTGCTTAAATATATTTTTTTTCATTTTTCTTTTCTACTTGGTCAGTGAAAATACAAAAATAAAAACCTAGGAAAAAAATGCGTAACTTATAATAGAATCATAGAATAAGGGCGGGTTTCACCAACTGCGATTAAAATTTTAATCAATGATTAACTCAGTTTAACCGCTCGTGATTGGCCGGTTAAGGAGTTAATCCTTGATTAACTTTTTAACCAGAGTTGGTGAAACCGGCCCTAACAGTTCCATTTCAGTTATGGCCCAAATTGATAGAAAAATCGATGGAAAAACTCTTTGAAAAAAAATATGTTTCTGTACTAAGTCTTACCAAACTTGACCTTTTCTACTGGAATTAATTTTAGGTCATTTCAGCTGTATTTTCCATGTAGTCTTATCAAAGTTAGCATTTTCTACTTAAATATATTTTCTCATTTCTCTTTTCTTCTTGGTCGATGAAAATACAAAAACAAAAACCTAGAAGAAAATGAGGAATTTATAATTATTTCCCGAAAACCTAGAACTTCGGGAATTGCATATTATAATGTTATTTTCTTATTAATTAATTCTTGGACACTTGGTATAATTTATTCAAAGAAGTAGATTAAATTAACAATATCAATCTTCTTTTTACTGAATGTCTTACCAAACTCGACTTTCTCTACTGTGACCAATTCTAGATAACATTTGTTGCATTGTTGCCACCAGTCTTACTAAAATTGAACTTTTCTACTTAAACTGTGCATCCTGATTTTTCTTTTTCCCCTAAACGATAAAAACACCAAAAATGAAAGAAAACTTGAAGTAAAAACCTAGAAAAAATCAAATGCAGAAGTTTTAATAACTTCTCAGAATCATAAGACTTCGGGAATTACATATGATTCATCTAGCTTTGGATTGCCTCTTTCCCGGAATTAGTTAACAAAGAATTTGATTCGCTTTCACTAAAAATAAAGTAATATAAATATCGTTAACTGGAATTTTATACAATTTAAATAATATATAAGGGTGATTGCCAAAAAGTTGGCCATATTAGACCATATTATTAGACCATTATTATTAGACCATATTGACCATATTAGACCACGAAATTTCCGGAAAAAATAAATATTCCATGCCGTCTAAAATATGTTTTTTTAAAACACGACAAACCCAAGAGAGTATAAAAACGAAATAGAGAGATTAAGGAATATATTTGTGATAGTTATAAATTCCTTTACGAAAATAACTATACCTATGTTTCTGCGAAATAAGCATGGAGTCTTACTTGAGTTCAGAATGATTTTAAGTAATGTGAATGCATATAGGAAGTTGATGAACAACTTTAGGAATGAAAATCATTTTCGGTGAGTTTGAGAGGAAAAAATGAAGTCAGTCGTCCCTAACCTCAAAAATCACTAAGTTCGCAATGTATGACATTCGACCTTGAAAATATAAATATTTGAAGAATCTTTTTAAAATATTCCAAAAACAAGTAAAAATTATTAGAAATATGGAAAAAATCTATGATTGCGCGATTTATTTGATATTGACTACACATCATCAATACATATTTTCGTTTAATAAAATTTTGAATTAATAGTTCGATAAATATGACATTTTGTAAAACATATTGTGCAAAAATAGTGATTATTATTGAATGCTATTTGGAAACACAGATGAAAAATCGATTTTCAACTTTATGAAAATCTTCGTTAGTCTAAAATTAACAAATCTACGTCGTATTTTGAATATTTTAAGGGTTGCGGTACAGAACTAGTTAACCAACAAAATCGGAATTTTTCAGGAGAGCGAAATAATATTCTGTAAAATCGAAATAACCATTTAAAGACAAAACAAAAGTTCACTCCCGAGCTGAAGTGCTTCTAAATTGAAATAAAAAAAGTATGATTCAAAAAAATTATCTAGTTCTGAGAAATAGAATGTGGAAGTTTACAATCACAAAGTGACAGGAACCTAAAATTAAAACAAGCTTGGTTGCATATCACGATAAAAAGTGCAATTTTTACTTAAAACAAAAAATAAAAACTTACTTCCGAGATATTGAGTTGCTGAATTGGGATAAAATAAGTTTGATTAGAAAAAGTTAACCAATTCCGAATAAATCATTGAACAGTTTGGAGGTTCAAATTTCATTGGTTTTTAAAATCGTCTTTGGATAGCAACTAAAAAGAAGTTTTCACCCAAAAAAATTATTCTGTTCCGGGAAAATAAGGATTTAGTGTGACGGTATCGCACTGTAACAGACGAGTTTTCAGTGCATAAAAACAAGAAAGTTATATGTTTGTTTATAAATAAACGATAATAATTTTAGGAAATATCTTTTCTGATCGTAAGACAAAAAGTTTAGTGAAAAAACCTTATAAAAGTGGTTTTTTTGTAGAAAATGAAGATTTAATAATTTAGGTTGGAATTTGCTTAGTACTTTGGTGCTGAAAAAAGTAACAAATAGTTTTACTTAGGGCTTTTTCTGTAAAAAAAGAAGTATTTTATTATTTAACTGTATTTATAAACTTTTAGGAAGAGGAATATGGTCAGAAAAAGGGTTTAAAAAAGTTAAGAGGTTAGGAAATTAAAAAAAAAGAAGAAGAAGATGGGAGACAAGCACAGAGAGTCAGCTATCTGGTTTTGAATCAACAATATTTTTATTACTATATTAAAAATGAGATTTCGAACGAATTCTTTTAACACAACATGTATTTGATTTTTTAAGAATTTTCTATGCAAAAAGCCCATTTTCAGAAAAATGTTGGTTATCTAGTTCTGTGCTGCAACCCTTCAGTTTGAATCACGATCTTCGAGTTTTATTTTAAAATAGAAAAATCGTAAAACCTGACACAAAACTTGGGGACAGACTTTGGAGCGAGTTTTCGCATTTTTAATTGTAAAATATTCAACTTATCACTTCATATTCATCTTTTTTAACTTGAGTCAATTGATTTTCATGAGCCCAAATTGTTAAATTTTGTTAATTTGTTAATTTTTGATATTGTTTAGCAATTTTCTATTTTAAATTTATATTTTAGGACATCGCGTAACCTGACATTTTTCAAACATTTTCATTTATATTTTCTAAACGAAGTCCAAAATTTTGAAACTTTCCTAAATTATGCTGTGATGTGAGTACTTTGCTCAGATATGTTTAGGAAAAATTAATTTATCACAGGATATGTTAAAAATGATAGGGACTTAAAATGGTCAACTTTTTGGCAATCGCCCGTAAATAAATATGTTTGTAATTTTAATAGATTCTGAAGTGAAATTTTCTCTTTTCACTTCTTGGTAAATTATAAATGATATTTATCTAATATTTACGCTTAAAGTAAGAATTTCTTTTCACAGTGCAACAATCGAAAAGATCAAAAACAAAATTAATGTATAAATACTAAAAACGTCCCGAAACCTGTCCACGAATAATAAATTACCAAAAGATTCCTTATGACGCGGTCAGAAGGGATTAGGTACACTCGAACTAAATTGGATCAATTTTCATCGCCCACAGGCTTTGAATAAGCCATCGTTTATATCGTATATGTAAATTCGCTTTCGATTTCGGTGTGGCGTAATCGATAGGATTGGATTTCGTGTGAACATCGCTTGGGCGAAATCGCGGCCGTGAAATTACAGTGCACTTCGAGAGAGGAAGCGATTCGGTGTGCAAGCTGGATGGCACTTATTGGGAGAGCCAAGAGCGATAGAGAAAGAGCGAGAAAAGTGGGGGCAGCAGAATCGCGTAACCATTTAAACGCGCCGTAATCACATTGTTTGCCAGTAATTGCGCATTAATAGATGAGAACTGGGTCCCTCTTTCTTTCCTTTTCATTCTTGCCTTTTCCGATGTACAAACAACGAAGCGTCCCCTTTTAAAGAGCCGGCGCACCGGTCACATGTTGCGTTCTCCACATTTGAAATCGAAAGTACTTCAATCTGACCTTGAAACTTATTTTATGTTCAACTGCTGCCTATTTATTTCGAATCCATTTAGATTAAGATGAATGCATGGTGGGGAAACCTGCAATAAAAAGTTCCTGGAAGTTTTGAGGAAATGAAACCTTCTGCAGAAAATCAGATAATCAATTATTTATTCGGTTTCTTGAAGTCGATTCACTTTTAGTATTCAAAGAAAAAGATACAAAAGATCTTGAATTATTTTCTTAATTCCAATCAATTGCATAATAATTCAATTTGAAATGCTTCGTTAAAACAGATAATTTACTAGCCTCTTTTCAATTAGCTCTTTCGACTACGCAATGAACAATTATCAGTAGGTGTTCCTAAGAAACAATCAACCTCTTTTCACTCTTGTGTAGGAAGAGGGTTTAAGAGATCTCGAATATTTTTTCGCCTATATTGTTTCTCGATAAACAAAATTTAATTGCATCAACAATTAACCAACAATGTGGGATAAGATGACTTTATTAAGACGACCTTTCTCTTCAAGGTGTGGGATGAGGGTGGAATTTGCAAAAACGAGGACGCGGTAGAAATGCTGGTAAATCCTGGTGAATCGATTGGGAGTTCGTGGGACTTTGTCGCTCCCTTTTTGCGCGATTAGACAATCGATCGACCGGCCAACCGATCGATCGATCGATATAGTGTGCAAATGGAGAAGAGCGATGGAAATAAATGCGAAAGCCATATGGAATTCGTGCGGTGATAATAAAATGATTTCGTCATTAACGTCATGATCATGCCCTTATTAGTGAGGATAGAAACTAAAATATATTGGCATTCTTATATATCTGGATATTTTTTCTTACATTTATATCCATGAGTATTAGACGTTTAAGCAATATAAATTTTGTATTATATAAGTATACGCGGCTTGCATCTACAAACTTACTCAAGTATGTAAAAATTTACTATGAACACAGAAGAGGAGCATGTAACGGTCACTGGATGCACGTTCCCTGGACCATTCTAATATCAAGGACGCGCAGAAGAGGAGTAGGCGCAAATGCAGGCGACCTATGACCCGGCACGCTGAAACTTGCAGGATATCTGACTCATGACGCGCCGCGTCACCTCGCGATATCCAAGAGATGATCCTTTTTCTTGCGTGCAACCTGTCATGGTCCACAAGAGGGCACAGTTATTGAAACAGGCCATGGGTATACCAGCTTTTCCTATTATTTGAAAAATACTGCATTACACACCACAGTAAATTCAGAATGTCATAAAGCATTGCAGATCAATTTTTTAACAGTCAAAAACAATTGAAAATATATGGGATCATTTATTTTGGATAAAACTGCTGCAGATAAAATTAATTTATTTTCTGGATCATTTTGATTCCTCCCGATTTACTTTAACTAAAAGTAAGTAAAAGTTTAAAAGTGGAATAAAAATCATCAATTGTTCCTTTATTGCCTTCTTCTTGATCTTGACCTCAATTTTGAGTACCTTATTTTCTTATTTTTCGCGACTAGAATAGAATAGAATAAAAAGAATCAACTGTTCCTTTATTTCCTTCTTTTTTATCTTGACCTCAATTTTGAGTATCTTCTTCTCTTATTTTTTGCGACTATAAAATCAAATCAAATTTCCCTTCTTATAGAGAAAAATAATAGGATAATAATAGAAATTATAAATTACAATAGAAATGATAAATTATTGCAAATGTAGTTGCCCTGTTAGAAATGTTCGTAAATTTTCGGAAGTTTTAGGTTTTGTAGGTTACAGAAATTTTTATGAAATTTAAGGCACTTTTCAGAAACCGTATGTGAAAATTATTAAACCATAACTGAATTTTCATGGATTTTTTCTTAAATTTCTGTTATAGTAACAGAATTTTCCTAAATTTATATTAAATTCACTAAATTACAACTGAAATTTATGAAATTATGAAAAATGAATCTTGAAATATAAAACAGTAATTGAATTTTCAGTTACATGTAACTGCATAAGACTTCAGTTATCTGTATAAAAAATTTTTGCTTCAACAGTTTCGGAATTTCAAGTTACAAATTTCAGAATTCTCAGCTACAATTTTCTGATCTTTCAGTTACAAATATCGTCAAATTTAACTGAAACTGAAACTGAAATAACTGAAACTGAAACTGAAACTGTAACTGAAAATCACGAAAGCAATTTTCAACTGTAACAGAAATTTCAGTTACTGTAACTGCAAAAGAACTTCAGTCACATACCTCTGAAAATTACCGAGCAAAATTACCATTTCTAACAGTGTGAATACATCACGGTTTTTTGCAGAATACTATTTTCATAATTTCATAATATTTTCAGAAAATATATTACAGAGTTTTTGATATACCTACATGTATATTGAAATCAATGTTTAGAAATTTACCAATGAAAAATATATTAGATTCTATTTCAGGAGTAAGCGAACACAACATGATAAATCCATTTTAACATAAGGGTTATTATCGCTCGACTATCTCACAGGATAGTGACCCAGGTGGAAAAATTATGCATAATCTATGCATAGTGAACTATGGGTAGTCACTATGCCAAAAATTATGCATAAATTATGCATATTTAATAAATCTAAATCTAGCAAAATGTTGGAAACAGTTGAAAATGCATAGATTATGCATAATTTTTCCACGTGGGAAAATGATAAATCCATTTTAACATAAGGGTCCCCTTATGTTAAAATGGATTTATCATGTTTTTTTCGCTTATTTCTCATTTATTAAAGTGAAACTTACATTTTTACCATATTTTTGAATAATATTTGGAGTTCACACAAGGTCATTTTGCTCATAAATACACGCACTAGAAATTAATGATAAATTACATATTTGTAAATATTTTGAAAGATCAATCATAATTTTTTTCGTTTAACAAATGTGGACTTTGATGAAATCTAATCTTCCATTATAGAAAAACACTTATTCATTAATAAACACGTAAACCTAATTGAATTAGGCTTAGACATTTTTAATTTATTTTCATTCTAAATAAATTTTGTGACTTCCAAAAGGAGAATTCCTGTTTGTAAAAGAAATGTCATATTTTTTTAGCAAAAAAATTTATCTCGATTTAATTAATTCTTTACTAAAATCAATTAATTAAGAGAATGCTTCAGCGAACAAATTTTTGATGCTATTTTGATGCTCACGATTTTACCAGAGAAATATGAACTTTACCCGCAGAAAAAAATCTCTTAGATTAGCAGAAGTAATCTGTTAAAATAAGGACAGCAGATTTTTTTGTTATATTTTGGGGCATTATTTCTCAAGTGCACCCGACCCAAAAAATGAATTTCTCCGATCGGGCACAAATTTACAAAAACTTTAGTCCTATTAGACGGCACTTCAAAAAAAAAAAAGATTGATCAGTTTGTTCAAAAACTCGCTGAGGTAGAGGGGGTGAAATTTTTGTACTTTGAGCAAAGAGCCTCTAATATTTCGGATATAAATACCTTTTTATGTATAGCATATAAAAAGTTTTGACCCAAACGTTTCCGATAGATGTTTTCCCAATCTTTCGTATGAAATAAAAAAAATTTTGAAAAATTCAAAATTTAGCCATCATTTTTGAAAATCAAAAATATTTTTGATTTTTTTAAGTTCAACCCTTCTTTTATTTTTTTAACTAAAAATAAAACTTGAGATGCATAATTTCAGATCCTTGAATAGCAATATGTCATTTTTTGTTGTTTTTGAAAAATTAAATCTTAAGTAACCTGGTCAATTCAAAAAAAATGTCCTATGCGCGAAAAAAATTCAGAAATTTTTTTTCATGTACAGTTTTTGATAACAAACAATATTGTAAAAACGTAAATTCAAAAAATTCTAAAATCAACACAAATTTTTTTTTGAATTAATTGGTTAATTGGTTAATTGGTTAATTGCGCATTTTTAATGTGCAATTTAGATGTAATGTACATAATATAATAAGAATAAATGTTATTTGTACATTAAAAATGCGAAATTGATCAAATTAACAGAATTTCATTTTTGGAAGTTTTTTAATATTTCTAAAATCAACAATTTCTTTTGAATTTCTGTTTTTACAATATTGTTTTGTTATCAAAAACTGTACATGCTAAAAATTTTTCGAATTTTTTTCGCGCATAGGAAACTTTTTTTGAATTTACCAGTTTACTTACAATTTAATTTTTCAAAAACAACAAAAAACGACATTTTTCTATTCAAGGGTCTGAAAGTAAGCATCTCAAGATTTATTTTTAGTTTAAAAAGAAAAAGAAAAAAAGGGTCGAACATAAAAAAAATTTGAAAAATATCTTTCATTTTTAAAAATGATGGCTAAATTTTGAATTTTGCAACATTTTCTATGTTTTATTCGAAAGATTGGGAAAAAATCTATAGGAAACGTTTGAGTCAGAGTTTTTTATATGAGGCATTATTTCTCAAGTATATCCACCACAAAAAATGAATTTCTCCGATCGGGCTCAAATTTACGAAAAGTTTAGTCCTATTAGATGGCACTTAAAAAAAAAGGATTGATCAGTTTGGTCAAAAACTCGCCGAAGTAGAGGGGGTGAAATTTTTGTACTTTGCGCAAAGGGCCTTTATTTCGGATATAAATATCGTTTTATGTATGGCATATAAAAAATTTTAACCCAAACGTTTCCGATAGATTTTTTTCCAATCTTTCGTAGGAAATAAAAAAAATTTTGAAAAATTCAAAATTTAGCCATCATTTTTGAAAATCAAAAATATTTTTGATTTTTTTAAGTTCAACCCTTCTTTTCTATTTTTTAAACTAAAAATAAAGTTTAAAATGCTGACTTTCAGGTCCTTGAATAGCAAAATGTCGGTTTTTGTTGTTTTTTAAAAATTGAATTTGAAGTAACCTGGTATATTCAAAAAAATTTTCCTATGCGCGAAAAAAATTCAGAAATTTTTTTTCATGTAAAGTTTTTGATAACAAACAATATTGTAAAAACGTAAATTAAAAAAAAATTGTGTTGATTTTAGAATTTTTTGAAAATTTTTAAAAATGAAATTTTTTGAATTTGGTTAATGGCGCATTTATAACCCTTACTGTCGGGTCAGTCTGACCCCAGTGTGGCAAGTGTGTAATTCCAAAGAAGTGTGGCAAGCAAGAGTTAATGTGCAATTTATATGTAATGTACATAATATAATAAGAATAAATGTTATTTGTATATTAAAAATGCTCAATTAATGAAATTCAAAAAATTTTATTTTTGAAAATATTCAAAAAATTCTAAAATCAACAAAAAATGTTTTTTGCATTTCTGTGTTTAGAATATTGTTTCTTATCAAAAACTGTACACGCAAAAAATTTTACAAATTTTTTTCGAGCATAGAAAAAATTTTTTGAATTTACTAGGTTACTTAAAATTCAATTTTTCAAAAACAACAAAAAACATTTTGCTATACAAAGATCTGAAAGTAGGCATTTGAAGCTTTATTTTTAGTTTTAAAAAAAGGAATGAAAGAGTCGAACTTAAAAAAAAATCAAAAATATTTTTGGTTTTCAGAAATGATAGCTAAATTTTGAATTTTTCAAAATTTTTTTTATTTCATTCGAAAGATTGGGAAAAAATCAATCGAAAATGGTTGGGACCAATTTTTTTATATGCCATACATAAAAAAATATTTATATCCGAAATAGAGGCTCTTTGCGCAAAGTACAGAAATTTCACCTCCTTTACTTTGGCGAGTTTTTGACCAAACTGATCAATCTTTTTTTTTTTAAGTGGCATCTAGTAGGACTAAACTTTTTGTAAATTTGAGTCCGATCGGAGAAATTCATTTTTTGAGGTGGGTACACTTGAGAAATAATGCCCCATTTACAGAAGTTTCTGTTAACAGATTTATAATTTTTCTTAAAATCTGTTTATCTAACAGATATTTCTATCTCTTTTACAGAAAAGCATGTAAAATCTGTAGGCTTAACACAAATTTTTGTAAATATGACAGAAGAAATTTGCTGTCCCTATTTTAATAGATGACTTCTGTTAATTTACCCGATTTTTTTCTCCATGCAGATGTAGAGATTACTCACAGCCTTTCTAAAGAATTCTTAACTAATTAACATTCACTCTCAATCAAGTTTGATGGTCCACTGACACTATTGTGCGTCAGCTCCATATTTTTCACATACTGTTTACTCAGTATAAGTAGTAACTATTATCATTACATCTCCGTTAGTTCATTGCGAAGGAGGATAGCTGAGACATTCTCATGAATCATCGTCTCAGCCAGACAGGTGCTACAATTCATAGTTCTTTATAGTTTCCGCGTACTATTTTAGAGTAATGAAAGCTTGATATCTTGACGTTTACTGTACTAATCGTTTCACATGCATACTCACTGCAACGCTTAAGCACGGCGATATTATTATTAATAAATCTTTCTGTCGTCATTAGGGCAGTATTAATACCCTGATGGTTTTATCGCCAAACACATTACATAATGGAAACTGGAGCATAATTCTTCTTTTTCTATTTATCCGCATCCTACACAAACCCTTTATTAAATTGAAAATTGACTAACCGTTATCGTCCAATGATTTACTGCACGTTAGGATTAATTTTCTATAAATTATAATTCTATAACCCTTTCGGATAAAAATTAACTATCGTAAGTGAAATTACATAATATATATAAAATTCAAGAACCTATAAATTTATATATTTGTAGCTTTGTTAGATTCTCAACTATAAATTTATATATTTGTAACTTTGATAGATTCTCAACTATAAATTTATATATTTGTAGCTTTGATAGATTCTCAAGTAAATTTTCCTTTCATGCGTTACATAAATTCGCGAGATGAATCTTTCTTTGATTGCAATTACGACTATGAGTAATTAACTTGGAGGTGATTTCACTCGTGATATTTCCAATGATTTCGATTTCATTATCCGGTTTATCTAGCACATTTGGAATATCCGCGTCGGATTATTCGCACGCCACGTCACTATCTTTTCTCATGTCTCGTGCGTGATACACGAGCAAGGAGATCGTCACATATAGGAGAGTCAATTTACATCATCGGCGATCTTGAATCTTGACTTTCCGGATTCCACCACTACAGATTTCTCGATAAATCGGTACCGTTGCTCGTCCATCCCTTCTGATTATTATTTATCCTCGGTTTTGACTCGATAAGCATTCTCACTTTGCATCCTCTTCACTCCAAGGACCCGTGGGACGACTTTGAATTCGAATAGCGGAAGCGGAAGAACCGCCCACGGCTAGGTATACATAATATAATAGGCTGTCTGCTACCTCCCGGTTACTTTCTGAGATCGTTCGATCCGTAACACGTTTCATTGCCGATTACTCAATATTGGATCGTGGGATACAAACACACCTTGAGATTAAATTAAGAGTGATTCACATTTTGTTTCTCTATTCAAACTTAATGGGTTTTGTATTTATTAGACTCCCGTACGCATTTATTCGTTTCCTTTATTTATATAAACAGCTCAACTTTGAATATAATCTTCACTGTCTGTTAAAATGATCATTTCAATAATAAATGTTATTTATAAGTATTGTTGATAATAAATATAACTGTACTGTATAACTTATACTGTAATCTTGCATTCAAAGGGAGAACTTTTTTGAATTTTAAAAAAACATAGACTAAAATTACTGGATACTTGGCTGCTTACTTGTATGATTCATACTTTCTGAAGGGCAAAATTCCATACAGAAGCAAAATATTAAAAGTAGATCAGGCTCATTTCCGTGAGAATCGAATAACCTTTCAGAAACTTATAATAAATAAATCGATATTATCAATATATTAAAACATCATCTGGTAAAGTAAGGTTGCCTAATCTGGATCCCTTAACATTTCTTAAGCTTAGAATTTTATAGAATCGTTTGACAAATCTAAAAATAATTTTTGTATGATAATTGAAAGTTACCCTGCAAATTATGTGGATCTACTTTTGAATACTTCGTGGAATGGCACTGTAAGGTACTTCATATCTATTTTTTAAATAAGCAATCAAATAGCAAAAAAATTTCTTGATGACTAGATGAGAAAAGTGATTGATTTTTACCTGTTTTATCAATAACAGAATATCGAAGATCTCAATTTTAATTTTTGAATGGATTTCACAAGTGTTGGTTAAATTTTCAAGTTACTTACGTAAACTGAACGATTTTATTTATTGGTAATGATTCAGAAATTGATTCAACTATGCTATGCAAATAATTATTGTTTGTTCTACATTCTGAAGTACTACTTAACATACAGAACTTTTTTAAAAGACAAAAAAGGTTCTCTTTAAAAATGAAGCTAATTAACCTTTTCTTCTGAGACCAAATGACTTGTAAGCTTGCAGATACAATTTATTTCCAATGACACCGTTTATCCCAGAGCAGCAGGAATAAGATCTATGATTTAAGTTCTTAGCAGAAAATTAATTTCCAACACTTTTTTTCTATAGTTATGTCGTTCCTCCTAGTCTGTATAAACTTCTTTGTCGGTCTAAAATTAACGTCAAAAGTTTTGTGATGATCGATGACTAAAGTTGAGTCAAATGTGACCATAGGTGTATTTCCTTGAGTCATAAATGAGGAGGGACGATGTAAAAGATGAAGACGAGAGGAACGTGATCGAAGATGGCAATCTATACGAATGGTTACGTCGTACGGGACATGATTATTCGACGATCGAATAATAATTGTAATCATAGGTAGGGGATAATGACGATGCGGTATATTGAGGTGCTAAGGTTGACACATGCATTCATGCAACAATTCCATATATCTATGAATAAGATATATACTTATGTATATCAAAGGATTTGTATGTTATATGATTTGTGGGTCGTGATCCCTGGCCAGAACAACGACGCAAGAATCAAGTAAGAGATTTGGAGTGAAAACTGTAATTTATTGCTAGGAATGACGCAATATTGAAAATGTCGAAGCAGAGGTGCTTGGTGTCAAACATATGAATAATTTAATGGCGAAGCTTTAGAGCGATTATTTCTCTCTTGACAATTTCATGAGAAGGTACTGTAAAATTATTTTCCTATTGATTGATTGATGGGGAAAGAACTATAATTTATTTTTCAAAGATTAATTTAACAAAATTCATCTTGCTACATTCATGTAGCAAGTCTTATCAAACTCAACCTTATCGAAAAATTAATTCTAGATCAGTTCAGTTGGGTTTTGTGTTTAGTCTTACCAAATTTTGAATTTTCTATTTAAATATATTTTCTCACTTTTCTTTTCGCACTGAAGGATAAAAACACCTGAAATGAAACAAAACCTAGAAAAAATAAAATACATATGTTATAGTCATTTCTCAGAAACATAAGACTTCGAGAAATACCTATGACTCATTTAGATTTAGATTGCCTCTTTCCCAGAATCAGTTAGTAAAGAATTTGATTCGATTTCACTAAAAATAAAATAATATAAATATCGTTGGTTGGAATCTTGAACAATTTCCGCTTTAGCAAAGGCTGTATCATCAATGAAAACATGTTATAAAGTTATTTTCTTATTCGTTTTTTATTTCTAATTTTCTAATTCATTGCTCTGAACGTACTATAATTTATTTACCAAAGCCTTTGGTGCCAAACATCAATCGCCTTTTTCCAAGTCTTACCAAACTCGGTTTTTCTACTGAAACCACTTCTAGATAACTTCTTTTGAACTTTTGTCCCCAGTCTTACCAAAGGTGACAGTTTCTACTTAAATATGAATCCTCTTTTTTTCCTTTGTCCCTGGACGATAAAAATATCTGAAATTAAACAAAACTTGAAATAACAATCTAGTAAAAACTGCGGAATAATATAAATATCGTTGTTTGGAATTTTGAAACATTTCCGTTTTGGAAAAGATTGTATCATGAATAAAAACGTACTATAAAATAATTTTCTCAACAATTAATTGCTGAGAACTTGCTTTAATTTCTTTAACAAATTAGAGTAATTTAACAATATCATACGTTTTTTAGTACTAAGTCTTACCAAGGCGACCTTTTCTACTGGAATTAATTCTAGATCAACAGTTATGTTGTATTTTCGCTTTGTCTTGCCAAAGTTGGAATTTTCTATTTAAACATATTTTCTCACCTTTCTTTCTTCCTGTTCGATAAAAATAAAAAATAAATAAAAACCTAGAAAAAAATTCGAAATTTATAATCATTACCTTGAAATATAAAGCTTCGGGAATTGCATATGATTCATCTGGATTTAGATAAAGGTTACAAAGAACTTGATTCACTTTCACTAAAAATAAAATAATATAAATATCATTGGCCTGAATCTTGAAAAATGTTCACTTTAATAAATTCTTAATTATTTTCTACTTGAATATGCATCCACATTTTCCTTTTCTTCCTAAACGATAAAAATATCTGAAATTAAACAAAACTTGAAATAAAAACTTAGTCCAAAATGCGGAGTAATATAAATATCGTTATTTGAAATCTTGAGAAATTTCCGTTTTGGCAAAGGTTGTATCGTCAATAAAAACATTATATAATTAATTTTTTATTTATTCATTGCTGGGAACCTACTATGATTTATTTAACAAAGTAGAGTAATTTAATAATATCAATCGTCTTTTTGCTCAGCGACTTACTAAACTCGACTTTTTCTACTGGAACCGATTCTCGATAACTTATGTTTTATTTTTGTCTTCACTCCTACCAAACTTGGTTCTTTCTACTGAAAGATGCATCCTCATTTTTATTTTCTTCCTAGACGAAAAAGATATCTAAAATGAAACAAATCTTGAAATAAAAAACTAGCAAAATATGCGGAGTAATTTAAATATCGTTGGTTGGAATCTTGAAAAATTTCCGTTTTGGCAAAGATTCTACCATGAATAAAAACATACTATAAAATTATTTTCTCAACAATTAATTGCTGGGAACTTACTATAATTTATTGAACAAATTAGAGTAATTTAATAATATGAATCGCCTTTCGGTACTAAGTGTTATCAAACTCGACCTTTTCTACTGGAGTTAATTCTAGATCATTTCTATTGTATTCTCTACTTGTCTTACCAAAATTGGAGTTTTCTACTTAAAGATATTTTCTCCCTTTTTTTCTGGCTGGTGGATAAAGATAAAGAAAACCTAAAAAATGTGGAATTCATAATGATTACCCTAAAATATAAAGCTTCGGCAATTGCATATGATTCATCTGGATTTAGAGAACCCGTTTCCCAGAATCAATTAACAAAGAACTTGATTCACTTTTACTAAAAATAAAATAATATAAATATCGTTGGCCGGAATCTTGAACGACTTTCGCTTTAGCAAAGGTTAGTATCATCAACACAGTAAAATGTTGAACCTCAATTTTACACTGAATTTGTCTCAAAATGAGGTGTAATATAAATGAGACGCAAAAAAACATTAAATCGCAATGAAAATTTCAATTGTTCAAAATAAGATACAAAAAAATGCACACCTACGATTTTCTATGAATGAAAACATATTATAAAATTAAATTCTTATTTATTCATTGCTGGGAACTTGCTATAATATATTTAACAATGTAGAATAATTTAATAACAATCGTCTTTTTGCGCCGTGTCTTGCTAATCTCGATTTTCTCTACTGGGATCAATTCTAGATAATTTGCATATGCTGTAGTTTTGCCTACAGTCTTACCAAAGTTGGTATTTTCTACTTAAAGATGCATTCTCATTTTTTAATTGTAACATATTGGAAGAAATGTCATATTTTTTATTGACCCTAAATAATTAAATTAATTAATTAAAAAATTAAACAAATCGAAAAGTTTTGTGACCAAATTGTGTTATTATTACAATAAGAATTACAATGTGTTATTATTATATGTGTTATTATTACAAGTGCAGTGTTCTTTATTAAAAATTATAAAGTGAAATATAATTTACTTTAAACAGTGTTTTCGCTCGTGTGAATAAAAAACCACTAATTTTAACGATTGTTCAAGTGCTCAAAGTTTTTACAAAAAAAAAAGAAAAACAATTTAGTACAACTAAAGTTTATTTTACAACTAAGTAGATCTTAAGAAATAGACTTCATAGCCAATGAAATATTATCAACGAATTCTCATTTTTCTTTTCTTCCTAGACTTTTCTTCCAGATAAAAATATCTGAAATGAAACGAAACTTGAAATAAAAACCTAGTCAAAAATGCGGAGTAATGTAAATATCGTTGGTTGGAATCTTGAAAAATTTTCGTTTTGGCAAAGGTTGTACCATCAATGAAAACATACTATAAAATTACAGTACCGGCTCACGAGTATCCGACCGCTTCACTCGCACCTCATCGGAAAAGAATTCTTATCTTTTACATTTCTCGGGAAGGAAACGCAATTGTAACTTTTGGCAAAAAGCATTAAAAAGATTAAGAAATTTCGTGTCGAAAGCGCCATATATGAATAAATTTAGAATATTCTTAGTCAAAATAGAATTCAAGAAAACTAGAAGGAAATAATGTGCTAGGTGACAAATTTTCGATCCTTTTTTCAATTCCTGGAAAAATGCAGAAAAGATTTAGGAGAATTTTGAAAAAATTCATGGCGGTACTTTAAAGTATAAGCTTCAAAATGAAACCTAGAAACTTCAAATATCTTTAGTAATCAGCTAGTAATAAATACAAATGTGCAGGACCGTCTTGTAAATAAAAAAATTTTCGGAACAAGAGGCACCTTTTTTATTTCTCGCTATGACTTCAAAATCTAATTAAATTGTAATTAATTATTAATTTTTAATTTATATCATAATGATTCGTTAATTCTTTTTTTATTTGGGAATCTGATTCTCTATAAAACTGAATTTCGGCAGAAATTTATTTAAAATTTCGAAATTTCACGATTAAAATATTCATTCATACATCAAATACATTATGTATTATCAAATTTTACATTAGCAAATATAGTGTCTTTTTAAAATGATCTATATCACAAAATATAATCAACGGAAAATTTATCTGATGATTGTTAGTAATA